>BMAW01114145.1:38328-53718 GCA_019974015.1 Nephila pilipes
CATAGCGTTGACGCAGTTTGTATCACTGACCCTTCACTTTTTGCTTCACCGGCAGCTTCTGTTTGCTTTTCATTCATTCTTTCTCTCTTCGTTCGCATTGTTTTTGGAATGCCTTTTCATAAGCCGCACGGCTTTTTACATTCCATCATTTAGCCGTGCGACTTTTTTCATTCTGCAATTCCTTTCATTTTTGCTTCGCATCCGACATTTTGCTGCGGGGCGCCATCTATATGTTCTTTCCGTTATTATTTCTCATTCATTTTGAGCACAAGCGATGATTCCTAACGCTCCTCAGCTTTCTCATGTTTGTCTGTCAAATAACAGAAGGAGGAGGGAGGACTAAGAAATCATTACGTGCTTTTAAAGACCTAATAAAATTTCTTTTGAAAATGAGTAATAACCAGAGAGCGATAAAATTAGTTAAGAAATTTTTACAACAAATAGAAATAAACAGATTTAAATTGTTGCACTTTATATTTTACATACCATACATATTATAAGTGAAATAAAGGAAATACAAATATAAAAAAAAGTACATAAAATATTAGATATGCGACATTATATATAAAGAAGATATAGGACAATCATCATTCGAATAAAATTCATGTAGTCTTTATTAATAGAGATGTATTTTATTATTTCAAGTTTTTAGTGCTTCAATTTATGCTCATTGTATTTCCTTATTTTTAAACATTTTGCTTAGTAGTGACATAAAAGTTCTGAAATAAAATATTCAAAGCAAGGAATACAAAACAATGGCAATATATGAAGGATAATGTAACAGCACTAATGATAGTCTTACAATAGCTTTTTAATTTGACAAAAGTCAAATAAAATTATAATTTTTAACTTTTCTGAAATTTCACACAAACACATTTGTATTATTATTATTATTTTCAATTCGTTAACAATATTTTGAGTTTTCAAGATTGGATAATTTTTTCTGCTCTTAAATAAAACACTTTATACATATTTTTGAGTAAAAATATTTAACATAAAAATTATTGTCAAGAGAATATTTTCTTAATGTTACCCCCTTTGGTGTTTAATTTCCTTAAAAATTAATTTGAAATGTTTACTTTATGCATTTTAGGCAAGCAAAAAATTATTTCAATAGTTAAATATTCGAAAATAGAAGTTAATTAATATAACTACTGCAATGAAAACAATCAACAAAATCAGTTATAAGTAGAAGGCACTAAGGCCTATGAAAAAAATCAATGAGTAAAAAAAATGTTAAATAATTTTTTTTAAATCAAAATAAGAATATAATATGATGTACGAGGCTTTAATAAATAAATTCAAATTTGTTAATTTTCTTTTGTAAATATTATTTTAGTAATGAATTTTAAATACAACAAAATAGCTTAAAACCAGCAACAGCATTCAAAAATCGGGTTTTGAATATACAGGAAAATAAAATATTATTGTAATTCTTTTTAATATTCTCAATTTTCAAGAGAAAATAAAAGTGTCAGCATAAAATAACACATAATTTGATATACGAAATAAAATTGAAATAAGTTGGACAAAAGTTTAAACAGAAATAAGTTAAAATCATTTGTTTGAAATAAGAAAGTGTAATGAAAACATTACAATAATTTCCAATACCTAAGAATACCAATAACCAAGAATTTTCCTTTATCTTCGAAAAATAATATATACCAACTCATGAATAAATTCTAAAAGCAAATTTCATGATGTAAATTTAAATCTCTAAGGAAATTATTTTTTTTTAACAAAATTAAATAATCACTAGTTTTATTAGCAAATACTGGAGAATACTGACGGTTGAAAATGATACATAAAACGATAAAAAAAAAAAAGATATTGAAAATACCTTAAACAGATACAAAAACGAACTAATTATAACAGAACGGATAATCAGCTTTATCGATGAATATAAAAAAAAAATTAAACCGTCAAGTAACAAACATCTCTTCCATTACCATACATAATTGAGTACTTACGAATATTCTCGAATAAAATCGTCGGCCTTTATCAGTGAAATCAAAGTAACTAAAGTTCTTTCAAAGTTATCATAGTTATATAAATTTTTAAACCTAAAATTTTTTAAGTTGTAAAAAACCCTTAAGAATTTTTTTGAAAAAATGTAATGAAAAAATCAACTCTAAACATTAAAAATAACTCTAAAAAACATGTAATGAGATAGAAATAAATGGCATCATACGTGTCTCTAAGCAGAAGCAACGACTATGAATTATACAAACAATGACAATTATTGAGATGTGACATTTATACACTACTAAATAAAAATTATGCATGTTAAAACTCGCTTAACTTCATCGTGTTTTGAATTAACCCTTAAATTCACAATATTTTATTTCATAGAGATATGAAAAGTGATTCCTTTACCTTTAACATCTGTAGTCTGTCTTCCAATAATATTCGAAGCTACTTTAATTTTTCACAACATAATTCGATCAGAGCGGTAAGCAGTCCGTCATCCTCATCCACGACGACCGTCTGGAACGGTAAGCATGGTGTTTCAACTTGAAATGGGAAACTTCCAACATCGGAAAAAGTTGCTCTCAATCGATGTGACGTCACAACAAGGGCGTCTTGGTATTCTGTCTCTGAGTGAATACGGAAAGGTTTCCAACTGTTGATGTTAGAGGCGAAGAATATTGAAATATTTTGTATCGGAGAGGAACTCTGAAATTAGAGCGCACAGCAGATGAGTTACGTGTTTATAATTTCTAGTAATTTAAGAACGTAATTTGAAGTCGAAAATTATATTATAACAGGTGTTGAAAGAGGTTTCCTGCTTGTAATCTTTTATTAGATGTTTATAAGAAAAACCTCATATTCACCTTATTAGAACACAAATTAAATGTGCATTTCTCTAAAAAAGAAAACATTTTTATTTTCAAACGTTTGTTCGGAATATTTTTCCAAATATTTTAATATTGTAAAATTTCTATTACTTTTACAATTGTGAACAGTGTTTTCTCAATTTCTTAGAAAAATGTCTCACATTTCTATTCTTTGTTTGTGCTGGTGTTATTCAAAATTTTGCATATCTTTTTCTATTATACTCTGCGAAAAATAGAAGAAAAAAACTATATCTCGATTAAAAAAAAAAAATTACAAAATAATTTTTCAAAAAATTATTTTTAAAAAATTTTTTTACAAAAAAAAAAAAAAAAAAAACCTGGGAAAAAAAGATTTCAAAATAGTATATTGATTGCAATGAAATCTTAGCATTGAAAATATATGACCGTGACGAAGTATAAAAAGCAGAAAAAAAAAACAGTTTAAAATTTTGAAGGCCTTAAAATAATTTGACACACCTTTAAAGAATATTTAAAATACTTACTAAATATTGAAACTAGATCTATGGAATATTAAAAAAAATATGTATAATTAAAGTAAAATAATAAGTTTTCCAATATATTCAAGTCATTTTTAGGTCGTCATTGCTTTCACATATCACTAATGTTACATGTAGAGAATAATAATTTTTATAACATTCAAATATCTTAAAAATTTTGACAATTTTACAAGAGATTCTCGATCACAAGCCATTAAAAAAAGAGGAAAGAAAGCAAGAAGTTAGCATATGAATCATAAAACTTGAAGGAGATGTAGAAATGCAGGGTTATTCAAAATGATTCAACTGATTTCCTATAATCCAAAATAAACGACACAGAATGAAAGGTAATACATGAGTACAATGGGAAAATGTGGCAGTTTTATACTGAGGACAAAAAATAAGTGACCTTCGTGTGTTCTTCGTAAAGCTTTTTAACGAAAGCTGTAAAAGAAGTTTTCACGGTCTTCCTTGGTTGGATCGGTCGCAGAGGACCCGATGAATCGATGCTACACAGCTGGCCATCTAAGTCACCTGGTATGGCCGCAAACGCTTTCTTCCTATGGGGGTTGGTAGAAGATAAAGTGTATGCGCCGCCATTTCCCACAAATTTATATGAACTCAAACAAACAGACTTCTACTGCTGTGAAGTCAATTGCCACTGACACTTTACAACGTGTTGGGCAGGAATTTACTTACCGATTCGTAATTCATTATACGTGTAACCAAAGGAAATTATATGGAACGCTTCTATAACAAACTCCTGTATTTTCTCTTTGTATTCACGTATTACTTTCTCATTCTGTGTTATTTATTTATGAAAATATAGCATTTTGAATAATCCTGTAGAACAAAATCATTAAAGTGGTAGATTATTTTAAAACCTTAAGGGGACTTAGTACTTTACTAAATCAAAAGTAGAACATTTTGACAAACATTTTTTTCGATTCTTCATAAATCAACTATTTTTGCTCATTTCAATATGAAACTTTGCCAGTTTGTGTAATAAAGTGTATAGTTTAAAATATTGGGTCAAGTTTTGCTATTAAATTAATATATTTTCTTATACAACATGAAATATGCGTACGAAAATTTGAAAAATAAATTAGCTTACGTTACGTTACCCACAAGATAACATTTAAAAAATGTACAGTAGAACCATAATTCTTATACCAAATTAAAGTTAAATAATGACCTTATTCTGTAAACCTCAAAATTTAAATTTATCTTGCATTAAGAAAAATTGAAAAATTAAATAAGTTATCAAGTTTGTATTTAGTAACTTTTTTTTCATGTATCATGTTATAAAATAAAATCTAATCATCCTATTAACAAAACTGAGGTTCACAGAATAAAGATTTACAAGTACAACACTCATGTAAAATTTCAAAACTCTACATGCAAAACATTTTGTTTAATCCTGTGGGAAATTGTGAAAATAACAAACTGAGAAAAAGAGGTTTGCTTACATAGCATTACATAGAACAAGCCACTTAAGACATTTACATTTTTTTGTTGCACAGGGCTTAATAATTGTCGGATTTTGACGCTGTACGCTTTAAAATGCTCCTAACATTCAACACTAATTTTTAAAAACAAATTTGGAAAATCGAATTTTTGAAGGAACAAAGGTACTAAGTCCCCTTAAATTAAAAAAAAAAATATGTATATATATATATATTTTCAATTCACGTCGGCAAACAAAATGAGACTAAAATGAGCATCAAAAATTGCTATCCGTATGAATTTTCAAAGCTACAGACTTACTTAAAACCAAGCTCGGTTTAATATGAGATTTGCTACAATGTTCGATTCGATGCGGGGAAAAAAAAAAAAAAAAATGGAAATGTATAATTACGTCACGTTTCCTGTTGTCAGGAATGTTCTTTGGGAAAGATAAAAGGTGAGGCTCCCTGGTTTGTCAGGAATGAAGTCATTTACAGGGACCTAAAAATTGAACCCAGCATGGAGTATATTAAAAAACTATCAAAAAACTTCTTTAAAAACTTACCAAACCACCCCAATACGCTACTGAGGTCGCAACCAAATTACAACATTAACCCGGAGGGTAAAACTGCAGTTAAACGCCCCAGAGCTCTCCTGGAACAAACGTTCCAAAATTTCCCATCCATCAAAAGAGCACACACGGTGCAACCTCAGTACCTCATTTGGATTACAAATCCGGTACAGCAAACTAGTGGTGTCCCCTGGGTACCCAATAGTACTGTTGTTTATTTTTAATTTTAAAAATCTATTAGTAAACTTTAAAATTTAATTAAATTAAACTTTTCTACCATGCCTATCAGCCTCCGTAATTACTGATAGTCACCCATCCTTCTTTTAAATAAAAAACCCAGATTTTTCAAAATTATCCGTATGAAATTTTGTTAAAGAACATTTCCTTCTAATTATTCCAAATTACTTTTCTTCGACTTCATTCCCCGCGTCCTAGGGCCATCACTCATATATTTTTATTTTTAAAACCTTCCGACACTCGCTATGTCACCGACAATAGTTAATTTTGTTCGAACGGTATCGAAGGACTTTCCTTTTTCTTTCTCTCCTTCTCTCGGAGAAAAAACCAGTGAGCTGGCGGATTCTCCCCTTCTCCTCCTGTCTGAGCGCTCGACCAATCTGAACGCTCCATTCTCCCCACACTTTCCCACCTTCCCCAGCCTCGCAGCATTCGGGACTAGGTCGGTGGAAACAGAGGTTGCCTTACCGGAGCTCTTGCTCGACCGCCTTGCGGCCGAGGGCAACCGGCTTTGCGTCATATGCCCGGTTGGCGGGTATATTTTTCTTGTTTAGCACTTTTCTATCTCTTCTCAATTAATGGAACTTCCTCATTTTTCTCTCCTTCAATATTTCTGATGTGGAGGTATCTCCCACTCTGGGGAGAGGTACTCCGTAATTTACACACCTTCGATAAAAGGTGAGAAGGTACCACTCGGATGAAATGATAGTTTGTTGATTGGTTTCTTCAACACCGCACAAGAAGCAACACGAACGATATAGGCGACTGGCCTTGTAATTTTTAACTAGGTCAAACTCGGATGAATCGAAGCACTTTGCATTAATTGGGTAAAAAAAAAAGCACAATCTTGCCAAAAGGACGAAACGTTATTCAACAACTAATGTTAATCTACTTGCGATTTGTGACGCGAATAAAGGAACGATCTCTAAAATTGTATTTATCAGGCGATCTATTTAACTTTCGAACTGTTAGAAGTATCGTAAATGTTTCTACGTTACTTAAAAATTGAAATGGCATCGATATGTACCTCACTATTTCATGGTTATTGTTAAAATTTGAAATCACGAATAAATGAATGAAACCTTCGTATATCTTAGCAAAATTTTAATTTACATAGAAAAAGAAGAATGTGACACTTGTAAAAATTATATACATCTCACGTTCGAAGGACAATTGAAAGACATAAACTATTACATAGTAAATAAAATAGTAAAAAATACGAATAAGATTGATTAATGTAATTCGAGTATTCTTTTTTATATATGTAAGTACACCTCTTTAATGATGAATATTTAAAAAAGCTGGGTTTTTTTCATTTATTTCTCACATAATTATTACAATACATAATTATATTTTTTAAAAAATATAATTATGTATTGCGTTATCACCCCCACCCCCCAATTTCTATCGTATTTATTTTAAACTCGCGAAAATAAATATATGAAATTACGTAGACCACAGATTTCAACTAACACGATTTCTCTATGATTGACGTATTTTAAAAAATACATTTTTTTTTTTTAATTTAGAAAGGTACAGAATTGAAGGTAGAGTGTTCCAAAATACTTATGCCTTCGCTATAAAATTTATAAATAAATTTTTAATAAAAGCAAAAATGTGAATGAGGAATGGAATGTTTTGAATTCTTAATGATAGTATTCACGATTCTTCGTATAAAAACATAGATTATCATCAAAACTTTCTAAAATATGGGTACAGTCATTTATTGCTGGTTAGTAATGAGGAATACAAAAAAAACGGGAGTGGTTCAAAAAGTACTTGCACTTGAAGAGAGATGACATCATTGAGATAAATTGTTATTACCACTGGGTGCCGCCATCTATTAAGCGGAGCCGAAACAAATTTGACATTGATTCATAAGTTAGTTATGATTTGGCAGTCGTTTTTCTTCCCGTCAAAATTTGATTGTTGCTCCATCGAGTTGTCACCGTCGGTGAGACCCATTATGCACCGGAAATTAACCAAAAATCAAAACATTGGATTGTTTCCCGTGAATCTGCACCAAAGAAGGCGAAGATGGTCCCTTCGGCAGCAGAGGCTATAACAAAGAATTTTTTTAAGTGTGAAAGGTGTCATGGTCACGGATATGAGTAACTGATACTCAGACAGCTGTGTAGGGAATCATGATGCTTACTAAAAACAAACCATTTTCGATGCTATGAGAATCATCTCTTGGATTTTATAAGGGTTTATTAACGACCCTCGCACTTAAGTTTGATAAATTATTGATTCAATGTATTGCATAATTATGTAATACATTGAATATATATATATATATAAAGAGAGAGAGAACATTAATTAAGTAATGTAATTTATTCAAGTTCTTATAACATGAAATAATACATCGTAAAAAATTTCTGTTCACTATCTGGAAAAGTTGTTCTTCGTTAAAATAAAAGCAATTGTATTATCACAATAATATATATATATTTATTATTTTTCAAACATTAAATCAAGTGGTACTGCACACTTCGAAACTTTATTTTTGTTAACATTCATTTCAGATTGGTAATTTTAAATTTGTTACGGGAAAGGAGCATATCCTTTTGTCCGAAAATGCAAGTACATCTCCCATTGAAATGTATGATACAACTAATCGAAATTAATAATATACAATCGAATATCAATTCTTAGATATGGGAAGAATAATATAATCACCATGAATTGGACTGATAATTACTGATATATTTTAGAGTTATCCTGTTTAAGGGGAATTCCAGGACAGTTTAACTATTTTTTACAAAAGGGTTGACAATTTTTCTGTTCGTTAGCTTAATTAAAAAAAAAATTAAAGTTTCTAAAAAAGGGTTTTGCAACAAAAATGAATAAAAATGGCGCAATATATTCCGCGCTTATGTACTTAAGTAATGTGGATAATTAAGGGGAAAAATGAGTCAGAAATATTATGTTGGAAAACATGATGCTTAAATTTTAGGCTTGATATCAATTACCTTAAATGTTCCATCTGAAATTATAATGTCTTTATTATTTTTTCTTATGCGTATTGTATAACGCACTTAAGTTTTTGTATTACTTAATATGAACAATACATTTCATTTTTCACATTTTAATCAAAATAAAATGGTTTTTCTTATTACCCCTTGCGTTCACTCATTCAAGGGGGAAAAACCCCATAGGAAATTGAAATAAAGAAACATATTGTCCTTTAATTTTTATTATATTAAAATATCAAGCAAATTGCTACTACCGCTAATATTATTAATAATATAAATCTTAGTTCTATAAATACCGAGGGAAAGTAAGCTAGAACAGTTATATAAAAAAAGAGAGGATTATATTACAATATTATGTAAACTAATTTTTGTTATTTTGATGTTATAAGCAACCGATTTATTTTACACAAGATAATATTAATTTAAAAATATCAAAAATATATTTAAAAAAAAAAGTGTTTTATTTTTAAGATAAAATAATGTACAGTTTATTTCTCGTATTTTTAATGATAAACATTATGATGAAATTTATGATTAAATTATCATACATTTCATAATAATGTTCATTAGTTTACAAGAAAAGGCCGAAAAAGAGCACTGTCATCTATTTTAAATGATTTTTAAAAATTTAGGTCAGCATTTAGGCCTTCACCAAACGTTTCTATTTTCATTTGTATTTCTTAACTAAGTGACACTGAATTTTAGCATATATAATACAAATAACACCAATATTAACTTATCCCTGCGCCTCAAAAAAGAAATGCTTTTATAAACTGAATCAATTAGGTTGAGAGAATTGACCTTATTCTCCCTCAAAATTTCCTCATTTAAAAAATAGAAACCTGATAAAATTTTATTTTTGAAAAACAATAGAGTGAGAGAAAATGGGGTAAAATCATTAACCTTGGATATTTTACTGCTTAAAGTCTTGAATACATATACAATTAATATTACTTCAATTACAGGCAGAAGGAAAAACACGAACGAATTGCGTATATTTGAGGATATAGATTAACTGTAGATTATTTCTCATTCAAGCTCCAGTTATTCAAGAAATATTCCAACGGTCTCCTATAGAGCTTAGATTATGAAACTAGAGCTATCATAGAGTCACTAGCGATAGACTTCATAATCACAAACCCTATCACGTGAAATGGATACCTGAATATCTCTTTTTACTTCCATGCCACTCCACGTGGAGGCTTTGAGGTCCATTTGAAATTACTGGAATCAAATGAAAATGAGATCAGGGTTCACTTCTGTGGGAATGTGAACGACGAAATTTTTTTGTTAGCTGCATTATATTTGAACAAAATTTTATGATAAATTTTTCCTTCTTTCTAAGTACACTAAACACATTATTGTACGTCTTTTACCAAAATTAAAATCCTGTAGTTTTATGGTATTAAGTAACATGAAATTGTTTTGTTTTTTAAAAACAAAACACTACATTGTATGAAATATTTTGGTACTTTTGTTTTAGACCTAAGTACTATATGCCTATATCTAAAAGCGTTTAATCGAAAAAATATAACTGTGAAGAAGAAAATAAAATCGGTTTTCTTTCGCAAACGAAATGCCTCTGAATATGCGTTGTTTCGTAGTTAAATCTGTCGAAGCTTCAACTCCTCTCTTTGGGTTTTTCGTTTTATTAACGTCGCATTAGAAGCAACACGAACACTATTAGCGACGAACCTCGTAATTTTGAACCTCGGTCAAGTGAGGAGGACGACACCTGAACTGGCACCCCTTCTTCGAACTTCTACACCACTCCACTAGGAGGACTTTGAGCCCGACAGATTTAACTTTCAACAGCCTTATTTATACGGCGGGTTTTTAGTGACATCAGGGCTTGAACTCATTACTGAATGAAAACTGCCGATCACGAGTCTGATGACTTAACCATTAGGCTACCACTAGGTTCCAGCTCAGGTATCCTCCTCGTGACTTGAACGAGGCTCAAAATTACGAGGTCCGTCGTCAATAATTCGTTTTGTTTCTTCTTAGTGCGACATTAATAATGAATCAGTCAATCAATTTGGAAAGAACAGAAGGCAAGAAAGGAAAAATCCGTGAATTATCATTAATATTTTGAAAACCTCAAAGACCTTACTATACAACACATTTTAATCTTATGTTTATGAAAGTAATAACACACTTGGAGATTTTAATAATCCAGTGTTTTACATAACTATAATGTGTACGATTTTCACGTGTTAAAATTAGCAGCTTGGTCACTAAACCCTTATTGTAGCATTTTTTTTTTTGAGGGGGGTCATTAAATAAAGAAGAGAAGGGGGGGGGAGAAATGATTTGTTAGAATTTTTTGGAGGAGCCAGGATGTAATAGAAGCTACTGACTTCTTATCCAATCCTCCTCTCTATAATAATTTTTTATTACCTTTATTAAATAAAAAAAAATATTTAAAAAAGAGAATAAAAAGTTACTGAAGAAAGAAAGAAAAGAAAATTTTATTAAAAATAAAACTTTTTTTTACCTTTTCTTTCTTTTTTTTTTTTAACTTTCGAACTTTTCTCTAAGCGTTTTAAAAACTACATTTCATCGAACAAATGATTGTTCTAAGACATCTATATTTATTTTTTTTATGTAAGCAACAAGCTGTTCTTTCACACACACACAAAAAAAGAACAAAAAATGTCATTTCTAATATTTGTTCGTACACAGACTCTTCACTCTTTCACGGACGCTTGTTGCATAATTCTATTTCAAATTTTAACACAAATAACGATTTATGCAAATATAGCAGGTAAAATCTAAGCAATAATATTACATATAATACGATTCATTTAACTTTTAATATAACTAATTAATAATTGCGAAAACATAACGTAAGAACTTAAGACATACAAATTAATTAGAATTAGAACCGTAACTCATCTCATTACTTTTAATGAAAACTTGTCAGGGAACAAAATGATTATTTTTTTTCTTGTCCACGAAATTGAAGTTGCGTTCTGCGTATTATCTTCCTTTCCCCTCGCGCCTTTCTTGCGTCTGTTGACGGTTTCGCAGACGACCTATATTTATACCCTTCGAAACCGCAACTTTCACTGCCATTGCTCCCGACACCCTTTCTCTTCCACCCTCAAATTGACTTGCTCGTCTACCATAGCAACGAATGGTAACAAGTAGGAAGTTCATTTAGTGACAACTTTCGCCTGAAGCGGTCGTCTGCAGTTTTCTCCTGATTGTTTTAATCGTTTGACAGATAGTGGTGAGAGGCAAGTACTCGTACTTTAAAAATTTTAAAACTTATAATTTGTCTTTGAAAATGTGTATCTATTGCTTCTCATTTTATCTAAGTTTATTCCGCGATGCAAGAACTGGTAGCTTGTTTCTATATTTTACAATGAGGAAGTAAAATGAAATATTGTCAATTATAATTTTTTATACTAGGAATTGTGAAATATCAGATCGTAGATATTTAAGGCTGACAGACGATTTCCCCGAAAAAAAGATCTTGAAGGTGTTTCAATGCACAAACAATATTTCAGGAAAAGCGTAATTTTTCACGTGCTATTTTGGAAATGTACATTATTTTCAGTTAAATCTTTAATGTACCTTTACAAGATATCTTTTTGTTCAACAAATTTTTCTGGGTTTTTCCCCTCCCCTCTTTTTTAATTAAATTTTTTTTTGTTTCTTTATTTTGTAAATAATAATTTGGTTTATGTGCTATAGTGTTTGTATGATAGTTTGCATGTAATTATAATTGTGGCAGTACTTTTATTGCTAAAGCATATATTTAAAAGAAAGTTTGGTTTTATATATAAAATTATATTTTATTTTCGTTTGTCGTAATGTTTTTCTTTCTTTCTTTTTTTTTTTTTTTTACTTTTATAAAAAAATTATTAGATCATTCAGATGATTTTATTTTTCTATCAGTCAAAAAGCTGTTTTGGAATATCTGATTCTAAATTTTTGTAATAATTATTACTAACACATCGATCAATAACTCCCGAGTCTAACTTTGAAAACAACATTTTTCTTTTTATTCATCAACATAACACCTTTTGTTAATCACCTTTTAGGGTGATACAATCGTTCCAACGCTTTTCAAATCTTTCCCCATTTTTTTTTTTTTTCCTTCTTTTTTTTTCTTTCTTTCTTTTTTTCCTTTTTTTTTTCGGATAAAAAATCTTTTTTTTTATTGCTGCGAGTAAATAGCGATAAAAAGCTTTCTGAATCATCGACTCGTTGCTGTTTTTATTCCATCGAAAGCAATCGCGGCACCCACTTGGAAAAAACCTTTTACACTTCACTTCAAAAAACCTTTTTCAGTAAATACACTTCCATATGATTTCTGATATCTTACATCTCTGCAATCTCACGGAGCTTCACTTTGATCTTTCATTATAATTTTTGTCCTTCACTCATTTTCCGGTGTCGTTCCTACGGTCTCCAGGAGCGTTCCGCGTCATTTTTAGTGGTACGACCACGTTAAACTCGGAAACCACCGACAAATCTTGCTTTTGATGGACAAGAGTCAGGTTAACATTTTCAATCCATTGTTTCAGCGGGGTGTTTTCCCATTAAAACCAATGTTTTATCAGAACACAGATTTTTCATTTTTTAAACAAACTACAAAACGACTTTACTCCAACCTCGACTCAGCTGTTTCTGGTCGATCGACTTAAAGTTTGACGTGTCAACAAGGTTCGTACTCTAGAAAGACCTGGTTACTGGTTTACTACGAGCGCCATCTCTGGGTTAGTCTCGGGAGTTATTGATTGATGTGTTAGTATCTATTTATTGCAAGTTAATTTTTGTTAAGTAACAGTTCAGACATGAATTACATACGAGTAAGTAATTGGATAATATTTATTTTAAAATGAAAAGAGCTCGGAAATCCCTGAAAAAAATTCTGCCATTTTTTTTCGAAACTTCTCGTCATGCTCACACAAAATTAATTAAATAGGAGTGATGTTCATGTTCTGCGATGTTCAGTCTATTATTTTAAATCTAACTTGCTCTTCTAATTTAGCTAATTCCCTTTAAATAGAAATGTTCTGAGTACGTAATTTTGGAGGTAGGGAACAAAGATTTTGGTCAAAAATGCATACACCTAAACGACATTTGCGGTATATTTTCAAGCATTGTTTTAATCAAAGGAGGTTATGATTGTTTATTAACGTCACACTGAGAAAAAATCACGGAGACTCGTACGGATCTCGTAATTTTGAACACTTACTCGTCTGTAAGTGACGAGGACAATACCTGAGTTATGGCACCTCCCGATCCGAAGTTCCACGTCAACGTGAGGACTTGGGACATTGGCCTGATTTGACGTGTATCAATCTCGTAACACGGAGGTTCTTTAAAGGCATCCGGGTTCGAACCCACAACTCCACAAAACTAACGCTAGTCGCGAGTCAGCGACCTTGCCCACAAGGCTACCGCTGTCACAATTAAATGGAAAGGCTAATGTAAATAATAATATAATGACTATAACAATAATAATAAATATGAAATATAGAAGCAAATAGAAAGTGATACTTGTAATATTTTTTAAAAACATTATTTGCATTTAACTATTTGGGCAATAATATTTTATCGATAAATCAAATGTGAATGAAAAAAATTATTGATGAAAAGGAATAGAACATTTCTGAGAAAATTTGAATTTATTAATAAGGCTTCAAGTTTCCCACCCTTGACGTAGCCATTTTTTTCTCCATGTAATTAACGATTGAGATTTTCCTTCGTTTTTTATTCGGGGAACTTAATTAAACAATGCTTAGTTTTTATTAGAGAATAATTAGAAATGTTTAACTTAAAAAAAAAAAAAAATCGATAATTCAGTCAAAAAACATGGGAGCTGTTTGTTTGAGGTCATTTGGCTTGCCCTCAATGTTAATCCATCCTTGAGACACGTGTATTAAATCTGATTTGTAATTTTTTACAGTAAGATTATGCGAAAGTGTTACTAGAGGGGGAAAAAACTTTTTTTATTCTTTTACATTATGCAGAAAAAAAATGGAATATTTTAATAATAATTCAGTGAGAAATGATTATATATTTCCCTTTAATAATTTTTTCTCAAAAGTATTAATTTTTTCATGTCCTATGAAATAAAATAAACTCATAAGGTTCTATGTAAAGTCTTACAAAATGAAAGTAAACGATGAAATATGGAGAAATGGACAATAGTCAACTTTTCTGATATTAAAATTAAAGCAAACGATAAATTATTAAATGAATATATTTAAATTAAAGGCAATTAAAATTAAAGCAAACGATAAAATATTAAATTGAATATTATATCAGCTACGTGTAATTAAAATCCAAGCAAACAATAAATTATTAAAGTGAATATATTTAAGCTAAATGTAATTAAAATTGAAGCAAACGATAAAAAAAATTGAAAAGTGATCTGGGATGCCAAAACGTCCCAACTAAAACAATATTTCCTTAGGTGGCTAACAGTTTAAAAATAATTATTAGTAAGTAGCGCAAGATAATGTTTTTAATAGTTTATTTTTCTTAAAAGCGGATTGACATTAAGCTAGTGGTGTGCAAAAAAAAAAAAAAATCGGTAGCTAGTAGAAATTAAGATAAGAATTGTAGGGCGCAAACTGCAATTGATAACCGCCTTTGCATATTGTGAGTCAGTTTTTAGTTAAATTACAGATGAATGCTTTTTTTTAATTGAAACATTTTTTTTTTTCGTTATCAAAACTAATAAAATAATCTATCTGGCAGCAAACATTTTAAAATCATTTTTTTGTTCCATCGAAAGCAATCGCGGCACCCACTTGGAAAAAACCTTTTTCACTTCACTTCAAAAAACCTTTTTCAGTAAATAC
>BMAW01114146.1:0-66227 GCA_019974015.1 Nephila pilipes
TATCACCCTTGAAGGGAATTATGTTGAATAAAAAAAACTAATTTTGCGAAAAAAATGTGTTTTACTATGATAGGTTGGGGACTTTTCAATTGACTTGTTAAGTAATCACCAACAATATCATAAATTATTTAGCTTTGAATTTATAAACTTTCGAAATCCATTTCGCATTGGTAGAGAGAAATAAACGCAAGAGATATTAAGGATATATATTCACATACGTATATTAAGGGTGCAAGAGAAAGTGCTTAGCTGTTTCTATGGATGAATTATTCTTGAGAATTAAATGGGTAAATAACGCATTTTCAAAAACTGAAATTCAACATTATAGCTAGCGTATTATATAGTGGAGGAAAAAAAATCTCTATTTATATTTTTTCTCAAAATGGAGTATTTTAGGTTTTTGATACACTTTCATCAAAATGTGCTTATTTCTCATAGATGATTCTTTACACACCATAAAATGAGGCAATTTCCTTAACTGTGAGCATAACCTTCTATCGTTCACAAATTTTAACTATTGTGCATTATTTGCATAAAAATAATGGGATATTTGAAATTTAACTTTTAAAAAAAAGTTATCATAAGATATTTGATTATTAATTGCTCAAACAATATTTTTTAAATGAGATTTTTATTAGATGAAAATATATTTAATTATAAAAAAAATAAATGGATATTATATAAACAAGGCGTGTCTATTGCTTCAAAACCTATTTAACTGGAGAGCTTTACAAATATTGGATAAAATACATTTCACATTACAATTTTTTTTATCAGAAACACAAAACTTCATTGAAAGATCACTGAAAATACTATTTAAGAGAAATTCACTGTATTTGTAAGTTTGAAATATATATTACGAAATCATTGCACTTATAACTTAAATTTTAAATAAGAAAATAAGCGAATGTTTTTCAGTTTTGAAAATGAAAAACTAAAAATGTGCATGATTTCTTCTACTTTTACTCTCAAAATATTATACTATTCCCATAAGTTTGATTTGTTTTACTGTTTCCTGTATTTATTAAAAACTGAAATTCCATTTTTTATCGTGTTATTAATTTTATTCGTGGAATAGATAATTAAACATTTCCTTTTAGATGATTTAGGATATAATTAAGAGCAACAATTTAAGATACACTTACTATAAAATAAAAAAATATCTATTACAAAGTTGACGTTTAGGAAGAATATCTAAATATGTCTAGGAAACTTATTTATACATAATTAAAAACTTTTTTAAAAAAATTGACTTTATATCACTTCAGACGAATTTACTTTTCTTTCCATTTCTTTTCTTTCTTTATTCATGAAAGCGGAGAGAAAAAGAAAATTCCCTTGATGTATACTTAAACTCGCGCAAGACATAAAATTCAATTTAAACATGGGGCTTTTGAAGGCTTATGCGAGAAGGCTTTTTAAAAAGAATCGTCATTAAACATTTTATGATACTTTTAGAAGGCCTACATTTTATTTACTTAGTAAACTTTTTCAAGGATATAAAGTCAATGCGTAAAAAAGCTGTATTCTGTTCCGCATGTAAAAGCACCATAACGACTCCCAGAATTTAAGCTAACGTGAGATGAAGTTCTCAATTTTAAATTTACGGTAGCTTAAAAATCTAGCATGTTTGTAAATATGCAATATGGAAATCTCAAGAAAAGCTAACATTTTTTCGCTTAGTTATGTAAATGTGTATACGAAATTTGTTGTACAAGACGTAATGTTACATAAAATTGTAGGTACTTTAACTAAAACTTTATAAACTATTCCTTTTTTATTACCTTGTGTTGCAACTACATAATTTAAATGATGAAAAGTTATAAAAGAAAAAGATATTAATCCACGAAATAATACTTTTGTATTAAGGTAATTGTTTTAAATTTAAAATTAAAAATGCTTTAAAATAATTGCATTGCGTTAAAATAATTATGTTATGGATAAAAGCATTTTTAATAAAACATTTTTCTTGTCACATTAAAAAAATGTATTTCAAAGCATGGATTAAATTTGAAATATGTCTAGAATACAAAACGATTTTACATTGCATTTCTTTTAATAATTAAAAAAATATACTTAAGTACGCTTTCATCGTACACTCTCAGCGAGCCTTTGCAAATGATTGACGACTTAATTATTAATATCACATTTAAAAGTAAACCGTAGACTATTGCCGATGATACGTTTAATTTTCACCTTATTTCAAAGGACGAAGATTACAACTCAACTGGCAATCCCATCCATCACATTATATAGAGGAGAGATTGCGCTTGTTTTATTAACTTCGCATGAAAATCGACTATTGGCGATGGACCTGATAATTATGAATCTCTGTCCAGTAACGAGGATATATTACTGAAGCAGGCACACCCCTTTCCAAACTTCCCCATCACGCCAGTGGAAGACTTTGAGTCACGACAGATATCACGCCCATTAGCCCTTACTACATGGCAGATCATTAGTGGCATTTGGGCTCGAAAACACTACTCGACAAAATACACCAACCACGAGTCAACGACCATTACCACTAGGCTAACTCGACCATACCAACAGGAGGACTTGGAGCCTTGGCAGATTCAACGCGCACCACGACTTTTACTAGACAGATTTTTCATGTTTTAATAATAAGATTTATTTAATTAAAATAATGTTTGCAAATTAAGTACAAATAGAAACATAGAAAGCTTCATATCTCTTATTTAATAAAATATTTTTAAGAATATTAAAATATTTGATATTGCGGGAAAAGATAATAATACTTATAAAATTCAATTATATTATCCAAGTAAATATTTTCAACTAATAGTACACTAATGGTAACATTTTTGCTGTATTTAATTACATCTTGTCTTTAAATATCTATAAGACATTTATTTTAAATAATGGGCACGAAAATGCTTCGCTCTGGGAACATTAAAATATTAGGAAATCAATAATTATGGATTTAATTATAAAACGCACAGTTGAACAGCAGTAAGACACCCAAACATATACTTATTAGTTTGTACGCTTATATCTTATTTAAATAATATTTATACGAAAACTTCTTTTAATATGTTACAAACATGCGACATCTGTAATTAAATTGCATCACTTAAATATAACATTGTTTCAAAAATATTTATGTATGAATATATACAATTTTAATTCAATGCCTAAATAAAGGAAGAAATAATTAATTCTCTGCCGGAACCTTGCATATTTTCCCTCTAATATAATTTGTATGATTAAACTATGTATTGAACAAAAAGTTAACATCATTGTTATTATATATATACACACACACACACACACACACACATATATATATATATATATATATATATATATATATAATATAATATATATATAATATTTTTCTTGAACACCATTTATAATTAAATTAAATTATTTAAATTTACGATTAATTCAAAAAAAAAATTATTCATTTTCGAAATGCACAAAATTCTTATTCATTGGTTAAAAAAGATGTGATTAACCCATTAATTCTTCTTCGTCATGAAGTTTATTGACTTTTTTTCTTAAAATAGTTTTGTATGATTCAGCTGGCTGTTGTGTGACACTTAATACCTTTAAAATATAAAATCTTTTCTGAAAGGTTTTGTGATAAAAATGTACAAATTCTTAATTTTCAAACTTTATTTAAAATATTTTGCTTAATTCTATAGTTTCAAATAAAAAAAACATTTTATTTTTTTAAAAAAAATATATGTTGTTGTGAACATAATACAAGAATTTAAGGCAAGGGGTGGATTAAGAGCTAAAAAAGAACTATTCAAGGGCTAAATAAAGTGCAAGTAACCGATTACGGCAAACAATCCGGAATCTTACGGATTTTCACTGAAAATAATTTGTATAACTCAGTTACACAACGAAACCAAAAGTTCAATTTTATTTGTTTGAAAACCGTGATATTAAAGAAACATTTTAAATTTTCTAAGCATCAGAAGATTGTATAAATACATTGCTTTAGACGCATTTCTATTAATGTAGATTTCCATAGAAATAAACTTTCCTAAATTATTAAAATCTGCCTACCATAATAATAAGAGTTACATTTCCTTTCTAGAACATTAACTGTATTATTCTGAATCGAACTGTAATTGATTACTTTTAGAAAATATATAGTTCGTACATTAATCTAAAAATATTTTTTTTCCCCAAAAATTATTAATTTTGAACAAAATCAATATATTTACTTTTATTTAAAAATCAGTTCTAAATATTTAATCACTTTTAAGTAATATTACTTTTAAGTAATATTAAAAGTAATTACATTTTAAAGAAATTGTTTTTCAAAAATTTATATTTTTTGCAGAAAAATCCATATGTTTTTCCATTATAAAACAGTCCTTAGATAAATCAAGGAATAGTGTTTCAAAAATTTATCAAAATTGAGGAAACTATCAGCTAAGAATTGGAATAAAATCATTCCATTATACTGCCGGCCCCTCTAACTCGTGTTTTTTCAATGGCTTCTTTTTCATGAAGCTAAGATTCCTCTTTATTCTAAGTACTTCAGGTCTTCCTGATAATTGCAGAAGTTAATATTAGAAAGATGATGAAGATATTAGTCAAATAGTGATTACGCTTCCAAAAACGAGATAAAAGGAACGGCAGGGGTAGAGAAGGAACTTTATACGAAACCTGAGATCGCAAGTCCTTTGATTGAAAACTGCAGACGATGAATTTTGCGTCGTAAGACAGAAGACCAAAATATGACTAATCGGAGAAGAACAAAAAATTGTCTTTGTAACACATGTGTTAAAAGTTTGGGGCTGAGAGAGTGTGAAACATTTTATGATTTTCATTTATCTTTCTTCGATTTGAATGTTTGGATTGAATATGAATCCCCATATCTTTTCAATTGAACCATTTTAGATTGAAAATTTTTGTAAGAGATTATTTTCAAGTTCTCGCAGTCAGAGAGATTAGCTGCACGATTCAATTCTTCATATAGGCCAACTTTAAGGATTATAATTTTTTTCTTGTCTGAAGTTCTGTAATAATTACAAAATAACCTCTAATCAATGGAAACATACAGTAAAAAATAATGAATATCGATTTTGGAATTTATATCATCGTTCAATTTATATTCTTATTGTAATTCTCGCTGAACTCTTTCATTAGTAAACACGGACCACAATTATCCAGAGAAACTGGGGTCATGCTGTACGTCTTAAGAATTCAGAACATCACTTCAAAATTGAAGATAAAAGTTAAATTACCCTGAAAAGAACATTGATCGTTTACTTGAAGGAATATAATTTAGAACAAAATTTCGTAGATATCTCCATTGCATGACATGGTATCATTATGTTACACCAAAACGCAATAATAACTATAGCAAAAACAAAAGCTAGATAACAGGATATTTTTATACGGTTCTCATTTCTTCATCGTAACACGAAATAAAAATAGAGAAAAGTAGAAGTATTTTTCTCTTACATATTAGTAATCGAACAGAATGCTTACAGAATCGGAACAGAATCGAATCAGAACAGAATCGGAACAGAAATGCTTACATTCTTAGACCAGATGTATT
The DNA here is from genome assembly GCA_019974015.1 of Nephila pilipes. Taxonomy (NCBI): domain Eukaryota; kingdom Metazoa; phylum Arthropoda; class Arachnida; order Araneae; family Nephilidae; genus Nephila; species Nephila pilipes. Next base: position 5,546 of record BMAW01114146.1, read on the forward strand.
GAAAGCGTTGTTTGCCTGTGTTCTAGAAAAATGTTAATATATAAATATATATATATATATATTAGTTAATTTTAAGTCGTTTAGATGACCGTATAAATGTTGGTAAAACCTTCGCTACAAATTGCATTTCATAGCATTATAATTTCAAAACACATACTGGTTTTTGTACTTCGAAACTTCCACTTTTGACGCATGCTGGCAATTTTTTTCCCAACAAACATTTAAGGTCGATTGGCGCAACTGTATGATTGCAAAAAAAGCGTGTGTAATACAATTCATAACCCTCAACTTTCTCCGTGCTTCCGCAACCGTTAAATTTCTTTCTTTTACTGAGTCTAAAATATATTGAAGCCTTTGCTTTATGTAGTATATTATAAATGCTACTAAAATCCCCTGATCAAATGGCTGAGTCGACGAGGTGGTATTAAGTGGCAAAAACAGCATTTGAATATTTGGATGATCCAGAAATGAGTGGCTGGTTGCATTATTAACGAGCAAAAGTATTTTGAATTCCAAACCTTTGTATACCATATATTTCTGGACCTCTGGAACAAAAAAGCTCAGTTTTTCTTTCCTTACCAAATTTGGCAAATGTGGCTGATTGTAGTCATTCTTTTTTCCCAGTCTAACCCGAGTTTCTCTCACAACAGCTGAAGAACGAAATTATGTGTTCAATTTTAAGTACAAAAAAACAAAGAAAAAGTGATTATAAAATTCTGATACTCCCCGTAAATCCAGAATACAAAGTAAACAAGCCATGAAGTAGACCAAGTCACTCTCACATATGTGGGATTTGGGCTAGAACAATAAATTCAAGGAATATATATACACATACATACATATTCACACACACACACACACGCACACACATATATATATATATATACACACATATATATATATTAATATATTAATTGGAGATAATTATATTGAATAATAGATTAAAGTATAGGATTTCTTATAAAAGGGAAACACAAAATAGGTTTTTTTTTTTAAAAAAAAACTGTAACAAAAGGGTATTAAAAAACACTCTAATCACATGCAATTACTGCAGGGATAACGATGCTATGGGATCGTTACTCCGTGACCGCCCTCTTTACACCCTAGCAGCTTTACACCATGCTAAAAAGTGGAAAGAACTAAAAGCATATTCTCGCCATTGAAGTGGTACTCCAGAAACACTAATTTCTGCATACTCGTAATAATTCAAATTTCCGGAAGTCTCCATGTGCAATTTCTGTACGGGTATTTATACCGGTACAAAAATCAGTGTACCAGCCACACACTCGCAACAACAGCAACCCTGGATTCACTTCGTTCCATCTACAGTCATACCATCTGACTCAACCCAGACCTCGTCTGAGATCATCATGTTCTTCTTTAACTAATAAGAGTTGTCTGCAGTTTATGTTACAATCTGTATCTATATGTGAATATTTAAACCAATTTTATTTCTATGACAAATAAATAATATTTTCGACACTGAGCTATATTAGTATTGTCTGATAATGTGCTGAGGGTTTCATACTTAAATTTCGCATGCAGTTTTTGACAAATATGATAACAAGCACTATGCAAGTGTCATCCCCACGATCCAACTACAGATATTGACCAAACGAATAATTCCGTATGACCGTGAACTCGCCGAAAACGATTCAAATGTACTTTTTCTGAACGCATGTTCTGCCTTTTTGAAGATGTGAAAGACAAGAAAAATCTTTTTGTAACTGGTTGCTGTAATTAAGTGAATTGCTTTAGTCATAACATTACACGAAAAAGTAAAACCCGCTTGGAGAGTTATAAGCAATTAAAATTTAAAAAATATATATTTAGTTCCTCCTATTTTTTACCGTTATGTGTTATGACGAATGAGATCTTATAAACTTTATTCATAAAACGTAAAAGCGAAAAACATTTATATGAAAATTACAATCATGTTGTATTTAATGGAAAATAATTTTTTTAACTGATTCATTAGACGAAACCATATTCATATGCGTCAAAAAATGTAAAGTCTTATATATATATGAAATTCGAGGCTATAGAAATAGAGATTTTCAACAAAACACGCATACTGCAAAAAGAAGAACATTATTATACAAATGTTTTGTCTCGCTCTAGAGAGGAAAAGACAAACAAAAAACGTTTTCTCACTATATTCAGATGCACTCAATTGAAAGTACTTTTATACGCAGCTGTCGTACATTCCCCTATTGCTGCTGACAGCTTTAGATGAATTCGTGTTATTTTTGTGATTTGTTTGCTGCACAGACTTTTATTTAAAATCATTCTCAGCTGTATGGAATAGTTTTCTACAAATGATTCACTACTAAGCGTTATGATTCACTACTAAGCAATTTTATTTTTATTTTCGTTTTAATTTATTTGCAATCCTTTTGTCAATTTTTTCCCCGTAATGAAAAGTCAGTTATTTATAAAAGTCTCGTTATTTTTAAAGTCGAAGAACATTTTCTTTTATTGGAAGCTTTAAAGTCTTAGTTTGTTTTATAAGCAATACTGAAATAAATAAATTTCCTAAATATAAATTTCCTAAGAATTCTTTCTTTTTATCGGTGGGAAAATTTATTTATAGTTCTGAAGAAAGTGAAACTGAATAACTTTTACATTGTAGGATTAAATTAAAATTAAAATTTCACCTGATAGAAATTAAGAATATTCTTAAAAATAAAAATAGATAATAAAAATACATATTATCTTTGTGATAATATAAGATGATTAACTTAAATTAGCTTTTGTATAAATAAAAGTGTATTGTTAACGCGATTACAAATAAAAATAATTTTCATTGTTCAATGGATATAAATATATGTTAAAATGTATTACGTTTTGATTTCAAAGGAAAAAATTCCTTTTTATAAGGAATTCTATATTTTCTGAATTTATTTTTGTTGTATTTACATAGATACTTTATTTATATAGAAGAAACAAATATTCTATTGTTTAACTAAATATTACGAGCTAAGAAAGAAAAAATATTATCATGTTTGGTAAAAGCTTTTGTACAAATTGTATAATAGCAGAATGTTAGAACAATTGAATAAACATAATGTTTCACATTAGGTGTTTTTTCTAAATACTTTTAAACAAAAAAAAAAAAAAAAAAAAAAAAAAAAAGGTTGAAATGATATTTTGAATAAACAGTAAACTTGATGAAATTAAAAAAAGGTTAACAAAAAGCTTCTTAAATATTTATGTAAACTGATATATATTTCCCCTGTCATTCTACTTTTTCAAAGCACCCATACCCATTGTTCTTTCATATGATGTGTATATTTTATACACTAAAACAAAGAAGCAAACATAATAAACTTAAAGTATTGGTTAGTAAATAATTTAAGACGTAAATATTTGCTGACATATATAACATGCATTTCGTTACAAGTTTTGAATGAAGTTTGGTTCAATATAATACCACATCTCAATCATTTGTCAAAAACTTCATTTGTAAAGTAATTTTAATTGAGATTTTTTTGTAATGTTGTCTTGCGTTTGGTTTGATCAAAATAAAGCAGCATTAAACAGGTTTATTGATTTATTAACTTCGCATTTGACGCAGTACTAGGTCTTTTGACAATGGACCTCAGTCAAGTGGTGAGATGGCACCCTTCTCCTAACTTCCCCACTACGCCATCGTGAGGACTTCAACATGTACATTTTTTAAATAAATATATTCAAATAAATGCGTAATTTATGTCAAAGTACCTAAAAAGAAACCCATGCTTCATAGTTAAATGGTTTTAAGAACTCCTTGAAAAAAAAAAGTTTTTTTTTTCCTATTAATTGTAACAATTTAGAAGAGTTTCTATTTCCTTCAATACAAATAACACGATAAAAAGTCCCTCTACATTTTTTTGATAAGAGTGATTGAAATGGTGATGGAAATTTGAAACATTTTTAATAAATAATTTTGTTTCACAGTAAAATTACTTTACATTTCATAGATATTTTATCTTAGGGTTAAAAAATATACCTCATGAGTAAACAATTAACATTAATAAATTCAAGACCGGTGAAAAGAGAAAAAACCGCTTCTCCAGGCCTGGAAGCTGCAAAAGTGCACGCAAGCTCGGGACCGGGCGATTTTCCTCGTAAAGTATAATTTCATACAAAAAATTCATATAAAATCATTTCTGCGATTAAATGCGCTGAAATTTATAAATAATTATTATGAATAGCATCTAAATATACATTAGTAAAATTTTTGTGATATTGAAGAAATAATTACGAATTTTAAAGAAATTATATTCCTTTTGATTAAAAAAAACTATAAAGCTGTGAAAATAACAACAATGTAACTGTCATTTTTTTTTTTAATTTACGAGATTTTAAAATATAGGTAAAATATTAGAAAACTGAATACAAAAAAAATATAAAATTAATGAAATAAAAATACTAAATAATAATTGAAACTTGTGAAGCTTACGATGTATTTCGAAACACTGATCAGGACACAGCCCTATGTTGCAAATTTTGCATTTATAATATGTCAGCTTACGTTTTCATTCCTTTAGGGAGCCTTTTATGCTCTCAACATATTATCTGCTTGACTTTTCACTCAGATATTTCAATATTTTCGCCATGAAAGCACAAATAAAACTGATCCAAAAATATACAAATATCATCTTGCGGAAGATAAATCTACTCCCAACTCTAACCAGAAAACATTTCATCATCCCCCTCACTTCCTTCCAAATATAAAGAAAAACCCAGAGGGTAAATAACAGCTATTTAAATGTGCAGTCCGAATAAAAGAATCAAACAAATACAGTTGTTTAAATTTTCAAAATTACCCTGATTAAAAAAAAAGCAGAAATTGAAGGTCATCACTCTGTGGAACGATATTTGAAAATATTACTAGCTTCAACCACCATCTGATGGCCGTTAAAAATTCAAATAAAACGTTCCAATTTGAAATCGCACCTATGTGATCATGGAACCGGTGACACGGAAACACCCAACACATATACTATACCGTGGGCCACGAAGGGAAAATCACGTGATCGCGAGTACTTGATCACGTTCCTAAACGGGTTAACTTGGCTAATATATATTTAAATTTACATGAAGTAAACAAGTATGAAAATTAATTTATATCATTATATTAATTACTTCTTAAAATTTTACTTAAAATGGTAAATATAATCGTAATTTTAAACTTAATTCAAAATAAAACTAAAATTATTACAAAACAAGTTGTACTTGAAGCAAAGCTGAAATTTTCGACTTAGATTTAAAAATAAGAAAATAAAGGTCTTGTTGTAATTTTGTTTACCAAACAATTTACAAAAAAAAAAAAATATTATTAATAGAATGCCTTTCTTGAACTGTAATTTACACCCATCAATTTATAGAAATATAATTTTAGGTTATTTAAAATGTAATGATACCGTAACAAAACACATAATATATATATATATATATATATATATATATATATATATATATATATAAAGAGAGAGAGAGAGAGAGAGAACATTTAAATGAATACATACCCTGCCAATGATTAAGAGCATATATATATCAAAAATTCATGGAGCGTATGTTGTAGACATACAATTTTAACATAAATAACATTTATTATTAATCACGATAACCAATATTTTTAAAAAGACAATTAGTTGATGGCCTAATTTTGAAGAAAATATGCGCTCAATTCAGTTTGTACCTGAAGACATACTTTTTAAGAACTTTAAAAAAGGATTTTTAATTTCTATTTATCTTTATGACAGCGGATGATCCCTTATTTTTATTCTTGTTATATATGTTAAGGTATTACATTTTATATGAGATTTGCTTCTAACTGGAAAAAAATGTTGTTTTAACAAATAACAAATAAATATTATTAAAATAAAAATTCTTCAAATATGTGTTTATATTTATTTATCATTCCAGGTTGTATTCTTCTTTGAACTATGGGGTTGTGGATATAATATTTAAGTTCTTAATATTAAATTTTTATTTTATTTAAAATATGTACACTTATATACTGAAATGTACTTATATACTTATATTTTTTTCACTCATTATTAGATAACTTTCAATCTTATTTCCCAAGAGCAGTTTTTCTTTATTTTTTTCATACTATTTCTTACTTGATTTTATGGAAAAATTTATAGTCTTGGTTGATTTATAAAAGGAAGGGTGTAGCCAATTGACAACTTTAACCATACAAAACTAGTTCACCTCCTTAAATCTGAGTTTCAAGTTTTATTTTTTTCGAACGTAATTTTAAGTGATATTTCTTTCAATAGATTAATAAAATAACATGTAATTTTTACAATGTTTAGCATATGTAATTTATTTCTTATAATCTCTATTTTACGTTATCTTTAAATCACTTATATATATATGTATGTGTGTGCGAGTGTATGTGTGATTTAAAAAGGCATAAACATTTAAAACTGAAAATGTGTTGACAAAATATTCTTAACATTTAAATAAAATAATAAATTTTTATTAAAACAATACTCAAAATGTTTTCCATTAAATAAATAACTATACATATCATCCAACACACTGCTAAAAATAAAATTATCAATCCTTTTTAAACTCTTTTATTTCAATTAAACTCGATAGAAACTTCATATTAGTTAACTGTATTCTTATAATACATGTAATCAATAATTCATTTTCCCAAATAACCCTACTTTCCATTTTATAACACAATTACCTGTAGATGAGCCTATCCAGTGTGATTAAATAAGTCAATGTCATACGATCATGGCATTCAACCCGAGATACATCTTCCGCATGTCTTACACGGCGTTAAGCACCGCTAGAATATGTATTAGGAGAGATTAATGACCAACCTGTAATCACTATATTGGAACAATTATGCATGCGTTACTACTACTAGTGCAGGAGAATCCTATTCGGACACTGCTTAGCATAATTTCAATTACGTTAACGCACACGTGCCTGATTGAAAGACTCGGCTTTTCTTAATCTCGCGGAATGATTCCGCGTTACTCGGCCGTTTAGGCGAAATGAAATTTCGGAATATCTAAAGGGACACTGGAGGTACAGAACAGTAAGATTAGCCTTTACCATTTGGACTGTTTATCCCAAACTAATAAATACTATTTAATTACAACACTTATGGACCAAAAAGAGCAACTCTTTTAATAGAAATGCCTTCTCAAATGGTCCGTAGGTGATATTAAAATCGAAATATATTCATTCAATCGGTGACATAATCAAGAGGAGTGATAGTACCAACAGAGAAGATGAAATTAATGTTTGTCGATTCAAACAATTTACCAATAAATAAAAAATAATTAACACTTATAGTTAATCGAATATGATATCAATAATGAATGTACATTTTATTTGTGTCCTTTTCAGAGGAAATATATAATATCTTATGCGGCGTTTTAAGATCACTATGCGGCTCTTGTGTCATATATCTCAATAAAATATATTAATCAAAAACTAATTAACTTTACTTGTAGATACTGTGACATATTCAATTTTTAAAAACAAACGATTTAATCTTAATGTGATACTTTTTTTAAGATATTATCTGTTCAACTTATAAAGGCAAACGATTTAATCGTAATGTGATACTTTATTTAAGATATTACCTATTCAACTTTTAAAAGCAGACGATTTAAACTTAAATTGATACCTTTTTCAATATTCTTTATTAAGATATATTTTTTTCGCAACACCAGATCATAGTTTTGATTTTAGATAATTTTCTGGCAACAGATATGAAATTTAGTATTGAGTTTGGTTCCGAGAGGTAAACACGAACGTTGAAAAAGTGGTGCTTGTGTAAAATTGTGTCTTGAATTTATGTTTGAAAAGATGTGCGCAAATAAATGTGATGTCCTGAAAACAAGTTCTATTTATTAATAGTCTTCAATACAGTACAATACATAAGAACAAAACAACTGCTTTATTTTTTTTTTTTACCATAATGGAATATCTAAGGTGGCTCTCTCTTAAATTTCAACCTTATTAACAGTTTTAAATATGATTTCAATAAAAAATCTAACTTACCAGTCCACTTGACTTTAATTTCACGACTCTCTTCAATAGTTTCTATGGAACTTCACATTTTTAGTGGCTCTCTCTTTTATCACAAAGCTAACCGAAGGAATTTATTCAAAATAGGCGAGTCTTTAGCCAGTACGAGTGTATCTCCCTTTCTAATTCATTAACTGCTTATCAATTCCATATAACTATAGCTAATCCACTTCACTTTACTTTACTTCACTCATCATCTCATTTACTTAATCAAGTTTCATTTTGATTTAGGAAGAAATTGTTATTTTATGTAATTAAAATCAATACAAGTCCCCGAGGTTAGTGAAGTAAAAATCGTGAAGAGCTCAACGACACAACAGTAGTTAACTTAAGGAGAAACATTCTTTTTTCAAATGCCCTGTAACGTTTTTTTTTCATAACTAATTTAAATTCGAAATATAAAATAAATAAGTAATATACATAAAATTTAATCACTTTGAGATCTTTACAGTTACATATTTACAGACTGTTAATCAGTGTTTTTCAATTAAGTATAAGTTGATTTTTTTTTTTTGCAAATAGTTTTATGAAACTATCAACCTCACAGTATAAATTTTTATAGGAATTTAATTTTTAGTTCATATAGTTCTATTTTAAATAATTAAATATTTCCCATCATCGATAAGTAAAATATTTTTATTCTTTAATATATTACATGTTCTAAAAAATTCAAAAGATATCAAATTAAATCTCGTGCTGTAAGATTTAGTAAAATAAAATCCTGCCAACCAGTCTAGGTAAACTCTTCAAAAATAAAGGCAATCTCTTTTATTTCTAAGTGTTGGTTCTCTTACAAGATTTCCTTACCTTAAGTTTAGTCGCCAGAGAAAACCAAAAAATGAATATCTTCCTAAGTAAGTTTCAATACACTTTTTATTGCTTCTTTAAACGTTCGATTAAGATTGAAAGTAAGGAATTAGGTAAGGGAATAAGGTTTATTTCTATTGGCCTTTATAACAGGTCAATTCAAAAGTCCCCGTCCTGATACATAGATGGCACTACTAGTATTAAATCCATAAGTTTTTTAGTTAGCCCTAACCCTCAAAAGATGCGTGTATAAACTTGACAGCTGTCGGATCATTAGATTGTGAATTATAGCATTTTGAGCGAAGCAACATTTGTTATTGTGAAAAAAAGTATAAAAAGGAATTTCGCGTATTGATTAAATATTGCTTTTGGAAGGGAAAAATACAGTTGAAGCAAAAAATTGGCTTGATGACGAGTTTCCGGACACTGCCCCAGGAAAATCAACCATCAAGGATTGGTATGCTAAGTTTAGACGTGGTGAAATGAGCACCGAAGACGGTGGACGCCCAAAAGAGGTTGTTACTGACGAAAACATTAAAAAAATTCACAAAATGATTTTGAATGACCGTAAATTGAAATTGAATGAAATAGCAGACACTCAAAAGATATCAACTGAACGTGTACATCATATCATTCACGAATATTTGGGCATGAGAAAGTTCTGTGCAAAATGGGTGCCGCGCGAGCTCACTTTTGACCAAAAACAACGACGAGTTGATGATTCGGAGCAGTGTTTGAAGATGATCGAGCGTAATAAACCCGAGTTTTTGCGTCGATATGTGACAATGGATGAAACATGGCTCCATCATTTCACTCCGAAGTCCAATCGACAGTCATCCGAGTGGACTGCACACGATGAACCACTCCAAATCGTGGGAAAACTCAACAGTCGGCTGGCAAGGTTATGGCGTCTGTATTTTGGGATGCGCATGGAATAATTTTCATTGACTACCTTGAAAAAGGAAGGACCATCAACAGCGACTATTACATAGCGTTATTGGACCGTTTGAAGGACGAAATCTTCGAAAAACGGCCGCATTTGAAGAAAAAGAAAGTGCTGCTTCACCAAGACAATGCACCGTGTCACAAGTCAGTGAAAACGATGGCAAAAATTCATGTATTGGGCTTCGAATTGCTTCCTCATCCACCGTATTCTCCAGATCTGGCTCCGAGCGACTATTTCCTGTTCTTAGATCTCAAAAGAATGCTCGCTGGGAAGAAAGTTTCGTCGAATGAAGAGGTGATCGCCGAAACTGAGGCCTATTTCGAAGCAAAGGATGAATCGTACTACAAAAATGGTATCGAAAAGTTGGAGGGTCGCTATAATCAGTGTATCACCCTTGAAGGGAATTATGTAGAATAAAAAAACTAATTTTGCCAAAAAAATGTGTTATACTATGGTAGGCCGGGGACTTTTCAATTGACCAGTTAAGACCCAAGAAAGAATGATGAGAATGAGATATTCCTTCTTTTAGAAGAGACAAATCCACTTGATTCGATTTGTTATTGTGATACATTAGATCGAAATTGCTAATACTTTTAAAACACACAATATAAAAGACAAAATATATGCTGTAATATTCATAGTGTGTTAATACAAACAGATGTTTCTGTTTTATTACTATAACGAGTGAGATAAACATGCATTTAGAACGTGATATTTTATTTGAGCATTTCCAAAAGTGAGTTTTTGTTTTATATATTCTTCTAATCATAATATCAAATATACTAATTCTAAGTAATTAACAAAACAATGATGATAAGAGATTGATATTATGTAAACAAAGTTATGGCAATTAGTTCTCATTTTATTTTAATTCAAATAGAGAATTCAGGTAAAAAGCTCCATATTGTTTTCTTAAATAGATTATCTGACATTTTTGAACATGATATTTTATCTAAATTCAGTAGTTGTAGAGATAATGTAAGATATAAAACATTGAATGCCGTTAAGGGATCTACAGAATTAAAAAAAAAATGAGAGCCAAAAATTTCTATAATGATGGAAACCTTATTCAAAAATTTCACTAAACCATTCTTAAAACACTTCTGTAATGTTAATAGCAATTTTAAAGAAATAAATTTATATGATACGAGTATATACTGGTAATAAAATTTAAAGAAATCTTGCGTTTGGTTAGCTTATAATAAAATTATGCATGTGCACAGGTTTAAATAATACAACAAAAATACTACACAGCAGTTACAGTTTATACGCATGATCATGTACACGACTAATCAGAAGAGGAAATTCTAAGGGAGATAGTATAAACAATAATGGTTTAATTTGAGTAAGGTTCCTTCTTACATTTACTTAACTTTCACAATTCTAGATGCAAATGAGACCTTGTAACAGTTGCTCCATAATCCACCAGCAATGTCTGTTTATGTATGGAAAGTTCACGAAAGAAGAGAGCGAGTAGCATTATCCTAATAAGAGTATCTATCTTAAATGTGTCCAAACAGGTTAAGGTTTAAAAATCTGGTTATGCAAATGTATGAGTTGTGTTTATTGAATAACAAGACTGACGCTGTGAAACATTTTATTTTAATTTCATACATATTATCACCTTCAATAAACACACATCTTGTATCCCTACAACGCTCCATGCGAATCTTCCATTGTTCGAAACCGTGCTAGATGTCTTCTTCAATCAGCTGCTTCAGGAGGCGTGCTGCTTTCACTTTCCAGCTTAAACGGACTCAAATCGGGCTCCCTTAAATGTAGATTTCACCTTAGGAAAAGAGGTAGAAGTCGAATGGCTGAAGACCTAACAAAGAAGCTGGATTGTCTAACATCTGGATGCTTTACTTGGCAAAAAAACCTGCAATGAAGAATGAGCGGTGTACTGTCTTGGTAGAAATATTTGCCATACGAATTTTTTTCAATTCATACAGTCTCATCAATCATACTAATACTGAACCGAATGTCATACTAAACCATATTACAGATTGTTTCAATATTGCCATCCATTTTTGACGTGGAAGGTCAACTCGGACCTGAATAAACTTCAACGTCTTCTCGGCTGTCTTGAAAACCATTAAACCACTCAAAAACACATGAACACGATAAACATTCATTGCCATTCACTTCTTCCAACAAATTATAAGTTTCAGTAGCAGTGTTTCCAAGTTTCATGTGAGATTTCATAACAATTCATTTCTCTATTATTATTTTTTTTCCGACGAAAACAGAAACAAAATAACTGTAACGCGAACAAAGTCTACGTACATACAAATATTTTTACAGAAATGAGAGGCATAGTATTAGAAAGAAAAGGAGCCACTCTGAACAGCTGTCTTGCGTTGGTGTTTTGGCACAAGCATACTTCTGTAGCAGCATCAATCTCGTTATTTAAAAGCCACACCTCGTAAGTATAATTAATAGGTAGTAACTATGTAAAAAATTATAAGGAAAAAAATCAGTTTCTGCCTCGATTATTTTAGTAATAATTAAATTTTTCAGAGCCTGATATAATAATAAAAACCTTACTATACTGCCAGATATTTCAACCTACTCCTTCCTGAAACAAAACAACTCAACATTGGTAGCTGTAATTTATAGCATTATATACAGTATAATAAACTAAAATGCATAATAAATTTTATCTCGATACATTGTTTATTTCTTAGTAATAATTAAAATTTTACGATATTTCTTTGTACGACTTTTCCTTCCAATAAAAAATTACACTGTCAAGTATTATTTTTATGTTTGTACAAGAAATTAAATAATTAACCTGACTGGAATTTTCTTTGCTTAAGAACTATGTGGGTGTAAAAGGTGCCGGCACATTTTCTGCTAAAAGAGAGAAATTCTTTAAAGTTAAGTCTCTGGTTTAAAAAAAAAAAGTAGTTTCATTCCCTAATTTGCTATGAACTGAAAAACATTGAATACAAAGGTAAACACGGCGTTAATGATTAATTAAGAACATTATTGAGTTTAACCATTTTAGTTCTTTTGCTGTTCATTTAAAAATGATTACTGAACATGTTCTGGATAAAAACTGTACAAACATAAAAAAAGGAATCAGAATATCTTATGAAACAAATGAAGATTACTTCTATTTCGAAAGGGGCCCCCCCCCCCCCACTTTCATTTTATATCCTCTTTGGAATCTTTAAAGCGGAAAATTGACTTTGCCAAAGTCTTTTCCGAAGGTTTACGCCAGATTTATTCTATATTCAAAAATAAGATGTTCAATTATTAGTTGAAATGAAATCTTTTTAGTGTTAATAACATTTCTTTGGAAAGAGAGTTCTTAGCAAAGGCCATTCTTTTATTAAAATATGAAAAAAAATATATTGCGTAATCGAGTTTTTCAGTATATTTAAAAAGATAAAGCTGATGAATAAATTTCACAAATTTTTGAAAAAAAAAATTCTGAAATTTTTATTTACTGAATAAATTGTGTGTTTCTTGATAATTCTTTCAACTAAGGGTATCTATTAATATATGAAAGTCAAAAAATATTTTTCAGCTTAGAAACTGGATGAATATTTAGGCGTGGTAATCTAGTGGGCCTAATCGCGAATTCTCACCTGCCATTGTTTCTGTCAAGTCATGTGTTTGAGTACTGATACCTGTAAAGAACCATCGTGTATCGTGTTACTGTGCGTTAAATCTGTCAAGGCACCAATTCAAACCGTTGAGAGAAAGTTTGGAAATAGAGGTGGCAAATCACAGCTATCGTCCTGGACCTTTGACTAGGTTTCAAAATGACGAGGCCCGTCGCCAATAGCCCCCAAATGCAAAAAAATTGGTTTGTGTTTATTTTCTTTTAAATATTATTTCATAAAATTTAATAGATTTAAGGTTCATTTTATATTTTAATTTTAAATATTAAGGTGAAAGAATGTTTAAATCCTAAAATGTAGCAAATAAATGTGTTAATATAAAAATTTCGATCTACTTATGTCTAATCCCCTCTAAAGCTTGGAAGTGAATTTGGTGACCAATTTTGACCAATTGGCGAGAAACGTAGCGACTATTGAACAAAGCGATGTTTCTTGAAAGGACTTCAATCTAGTCGAAATCTATAGTGGCAAGACAGTTATTGACTTTTCCAGAATTTTCCTAAAGACTTCACAGCAACCGGAATGGCTATGAATAAGGAATGATGCAAATCGGAAAAAATTGTTTGGAAATTGGCCTAGCTAACCTGGGGTGGAATTATCGGAGCCAGTCTTGGAAAACCAGAGTATTTCTGTGGAGACTTGTCAGTTGAAGGCTGGTGAACTGAATGTTACTGTGTGTGACTGCCATTACAAGTATTGGTTTTGTTCTTGTATGTGCGTCGCTTATCTGTTCAAGATGTGTTTTTTCTTTTTGTGCTGTCAAGGGGTCTCATGACTGTTAACACTTGTCCATGTATCGAAAAAAATATCATTTTTCAAAACAATATAATTTACCAATGAAACAAAGCAGACAATTGAAACTTTTATCAAATAATATTCAAATTTATTTACATTTTTTCTCATATTTTCATAAGATTTAAAGAAATTTTTAAAAAGTTATAATGAAAAAAATAGATTAGACATTTTTTTCAAAATTAAGAAAATCTGTATTTTGCTGCGCGCAGGATTCTGTAGTATATTATTGATTAAAATTTACAAAAGTGATGTTACCTAGTAAAAAAAATTTAATTTTAAAGTTATACACACTTTTTGAGAAAATTAGAGAAAATATTTTTAATACAATTATTAAAAAAAAATAGGAAATTTAAGAAAAAAATCCAATTAAAATTCATTTAAAAGATTTTCTGTTAATAATTTGTATAAAATTTGATATATAAGTCATAAAGAAACCTTTTTTGAAGATGTACATAAAATTTCACATTGATATTTTAAATAGTTTCTGAGAATTCCTGCGCGCAAGTTAAAAATTTTTGTTCTTACGAAAATGAAGTTAAAGTTGAAGAATAACAATAAAATAATTCAAATCTAAGTTTAATTTTTTCTCGATAAATCTGGGAGTTTTCGAAGTATCGTTATAATTTTGGTTCCAAAATGTTCTGAACAGATGAGGCTCTAACATATTTTTTTTTCAAAGAATCAAAAATTTTGAGGTTTAAGGATTTTGAGACCCCTTAATGCGTTCATGGTTTGCTACCTGTACGTCATCATGCCTTGAATATTTGTGAAAAATGTGTAATTTGCCAATATCCTCAACTTTGGACTATGTAGCTCACTCGTATACATCCACACAAGATGAAGGAAAATTTGTGTTGCAATATATTTTATAAACTTAAAAAATATTTAATTGCTACTAAAAATAAGTAATTCTATTAAAAATCTATAATTATTAAAATTTAGCAATCCTTACAGTTTCATGATCTAATATGTACTATCTATAACAATTAAAAGATGAATAGATTCTACAGGGCTTTGTGTTATACAGGATGATCAATTTATAAATGAATATTCATTTGTCTTTTGTAATGTCCACATCTATAATATATGTAGCAAGACTTTCAACATCATTACTTATTTAATGTGCCTGTATTTAATGTGCGAGTATCGTTTTGTTTCTAAATGTGAAAACTCGTTTTTAAACATAAATTTGAGTTAACAAACTTATTCATGTTTAATCTGATTCTACACAAACAATTTGAGTAAATCTTCGGTTTCTTTTAACTTCATTAGTATTTTTTTTATTTTTGAAATTTTATTTCATAAGATTATGAATGGCATCAATAAAAATCGTCTGCATGAACTAATTCTTTGATTTTAATGAATTCCGAAGTGAACCAGGACATAATTCAAACTTTTACTGCTTCACTAGAGATATAGAATACTTACTGCTGGTTTCACCAAGGCGGAGTCCACACCCATCCACGTCAAACCTAACAATAAAAGTGCTTAAGGATGTATGTTTAATTTCAATATGCCTTTGGCCATCAAGGTCATCAGACCAGACAGATTAAAGACAAAGATTTCCAGAGAAGTTCTGTAAGCATCGATGATTTAAAACAAATAATAAGTGCAGAAATCTCGTCAATAACACCAACAATGTTGCAAAGTATGTCAAAAAAAAAATTGGTTCCACGAGTTCATGTTTGCAATCAAAATAGTGGCAAACATTTTTGATATTTGCTGCAAGAAAAGATAATGTAAAAGTTTGGATTTTTTTTCCAGAAATAAAGTTATCGCAGGATTAAGTAATATTGTGAGTCTCAATTACTGTTTTACCTGACAAATAAATTTGTAACAGTTTAACAGTGTTGAAAATTGTCTCCCATACTTAAACAAGGTTCAATCAATTACAGTTCAGTGATAAAGTAGTTGTCACGTCTGTCAGATTTAAGTGTAATAAGAAACATCTACGGGTACTCTTTTTAATTGATCACCTTGTATTTTATTCAATTATCATTTATAAGTAGGATATGCTTAAAGTGATTACGATTAAGGAATACTGATCAATCTTATAGTTTTGTTCCTCGCTTTGAGCTCTAACCTTTCGAAATTGTTCTCTTAGGCTTTCAAAGCTTCATCATTAAAGAACACCTCTGCCTACATGCCTATAACGTTTTAATTGTATTAATAGTTCTCTTGGGAATGGACAAAAGCTTCAAACACTGTCTGCGATTCATTGTTTCATTTGAATTTCAAGGAAGCGAATGTGTTAGTTATTTTGTGAAGAATATATGTTAAATGTATTTTACTGTCCCAAAAGAACATTAGTAGTAAGTGGTTCCTTTGTAATGATGGTATTAATAGCTTAAATTCCCGTCTACCGAGAATTTTGATTTCGTGGACTTAATGTTAATCCTATGGAATTACTATTATCCAAAACCTTACAATTCTACCTCTTTGAATGGAATACAGTGCATCCGAAAGAGCAAAAAATAATGATTGTTTTGCGGAATTAAATTTTTCTCCGATTCTGAAAAATATTCAAAAATATTTTTAAAGACTGGAAAATTGAAATGATTCAATTAAATAGGGGTAAAAATATTTTTATGGGGGGGGGAGAAAAAATTTAATTCTGTAGAAGCCTTCATTATTTTTTGCTATTTCAGATACATTTTATTACATTCAAATAGATCAAATAGTAAAGATTTGAGTGCAATAGTAAGAATTAAATATGATTAAATTACCGCTACGTGAACGGAAGTCTCAGTTCTTTTAGAAATGTCTTTAGTCTCCATGATATATTCGATTGATGTATCCAGAGGAATTTGTTTCTTAAAAGAGCGTTAGAACTAGCATTTCAACTAGATTGTTTGTGATTTTCTCTTCACTAATCTCGAGAACTTTATAGTAATTTGAATTGCATGAATGACAATTTCTTCCTATCCAAAATGAAACGAGTTTAGTCAAATTAGATGAAGATAAGAAGGGTGGTGTACATTGAAGGATGATAAAGATATTATATAAATGAAATAGAATTTAAAGAAGAATGAAGATAACATAAGGTTGTGAAATATTTGTATGTTGTATTGAAGCATTGTAGTTGAAGTGTGGTCATAGTGATGATCATGCTTCATAATTTAATTTCATTCCCATTTTTCCTTCTAATGGAGCAGTCAATAATTATCACACTTTAACTAAGTATACGTAAGAGCAAATTAAAATACTTTATTATTCACAAAAGAATATTGTTAATGCAGCTCTCGCTTGAATCCCATATTGAGCAACTTTTATTCCAGAACTATATTCTTAATAAACATACTTTTTGAAGGGAAGTGTTCAAATCTTTATTTATTCTACCTTAAGTGATATCCTAAATTTCTTATAATAAATAAGACACAGGTAATACGGCTGCATATCTAACGTAATCATCACCAATGGTAACAATAATTTACATTAATGTTGCAATCTGCCTCCAAATATTTGTACTTTATGAAAACCCCTCATATAATGAAGGAATGAAAATAATTCAAAAATGTTAGGGAACCTTTCATTGAATCAAGAGATCTTTGAGAAAAAAAAAGGAGATTCATATAATGAATCCCCTGTATCCTCACTAATATAAAAATAGATCCAAATAATGAATAACTTGGAGATCATCACTTAGAGGTGAAATGTATAACATCTAGAACTAATATTTTTTCTTAAATTAGCAATTTTTATGGGAAAAGACAAAATAACCAAGTGGCAGAAATAATACTTTCGACTTTAGGGACACGAAACATCTCGTAATATTATGAAAAAGTTTGCCAGATTGTGGAAATAGATTCCAACATTTTGTAAAAAAGCTGTAAGCAATCAAGGGCCTTAGATACAAGTACACCCTAAATTAATAAATAAGTTATTGATTTGAAAAGATAAAATGCGTATTCCACCTACGGCGATCGAGAAGCAGCAGCGTTGTTTCGAACCCTGGACCAAGGGGTCCGAAGGTGACGGGCCTACCAATCAGGCCGAAAAGATATCTCATCGGGCTGGTTGAGTAAGGCCTTTTAACTTCTAACGTTGTAGTAGAAGAGAGTCGCTGCACACCATTACCCACAAATTTATTTGAACATATACAACGGATTTCTCTGCTGTAGACTCAATCGCCACTGACACTTGACAACGTATTTGGCAGGCATTTCTTTATGAAAATGACAATATACGTGTAATTAAGGCGAAATTGAAAACTTCCGAGGTCTTCAATATTTTCGCTTACATTCATGTATTACTTGTCATTCTTTGCGTTTGCTTGCAAAAATATCGAACTTCGAAATCGGAGGGTTCATTTTGAATAATTCCGAATAGCACAATTATGCCTTTAAAATGTTTGCGGTTCCATTATACCACGTTCGCGTTCTTGTGTAACTATTAGGAGTACGTCTTTCTTGGATTAATTACTTGTGTATGATATAAACTATATTTGCTGAAATGAATTAAATCATGTTTTTTTTTAACTTAGTCCTTCATAGAATGGCTACAAAAATATAGTGTCTTAGAGCGTGATAATTATTTTATAGTTAGTTTATCTAAAAAGTTAAATTAAATATGGCAGTAAAAAAAGTAAGTGTTAGTTTGTTATTTTTTCGTAATCATCTTCGACTGTTAACTTAAACAATCGCTCAGGTGAAAAAGTGATTTATCTTGAAACAGTGATCTATTTTAAATAATCTGTATAAATTATTTAGCGGGGATTATCATTATCTTTGTGGCGGCTGCCTACGTCACCTTTTGACGTCACCTTTTTGACTGCGGAGCTGCAAGATGACTTGAACAAAAGGAGGAAGTAACCTTTGCTCGCCACACTTGCTTCGCAGATCTTTCTGTGTGAAGACGTATCTCATCTTTCCTGTTCCCGTTCCTATCTATCTCGCGTTTGTTTCAAAACGAAGATAGATCCTATTATGGAGCAAGACTCGAATCCTGATCGATGTAATTATGAAAATTTTCATAATCAATTTAACATCGAAAGTATCGTCCAGAGGATGGATAATGCATATACAGCAGAAGCACTGACCCGAGTTATCAACGTTGCTGATGTTACGTTATCGGCCCTCTTTAAATATCCTTTCGAAGATGACGAGAAGCAACGTAAAAATATTAAGGACTTAGAAGATATTATAGATGAATCTCGGAACAGATACATCACCGCACGGTGCAGTGAACTCCGCGCCGCCGCCGCCGCACTAGACGACACCGCCCAAGCTTGGGGTAAAAAGATAATGGATGACGACTTCACCATTGTCAAGGCAAAAAAGAAGTCTTCAAAAAATAACCTGGAATATTCTGCAAAAAAGCAGAAAATCGACGAAGCCACTCCATGTTACAACAAATTCGATCGTCTTACGATCGAAGATGTTCCAACTACTTCCGGAAACGAGATGGATGTCTCACCACCCAGCCCAACGGCAAGAAAAAACTCCACACCACCCCAGAGTCCTCGACGAAGGACACCACAACAACACTCTACTGGACCCTCCACCTCCAGCACTGCACCCGGAACTAGAAGAAGTACTGTTCCACCAATCACCATTGACAAGATTCAGAACCCAGCAACGGTTTTAAAAAAGCTACAAGATCTGACGAAAATCAAGCTTATAGCCAAACTGACCGGTACAAGCTTGAAAATTTTTCCCCAGACGGCACATGCATACCACGTCATAAGACGCTATGTGGATGAACAAAAATTGCAAGGACATAACTTACATGCTCCCCGAAGAGAGAAAGCTCCGAGCAGTTATTAGGGGCATGCCAGTCGACATGCCCACTGATTATGTTGCGGAAGAATTGCAACTTCTAGGCTTTCGTGCGCAACAGATATATATAATGACGAACAAGACTACGGGAGCACCTATGCCCCTATTCTTAGTTATTCTAGAGAAGAACGAAGATAATCAAAAAATCTTCAACGTAAAAGAGTTAGCCAGCATGCAAATAACAATCGAAGCCCTACGAAAGAGATATGGCCCACCACAATGTTTCCGTTGTCAGGGCTTTTTTCATTC
Organism: Nephila pilipes; assembly: GCA_019974015.1. Taxonomy (NCBI): domain Eukaryota; kingdom Metazoa; phylum Arthropoda; class Arachnida; order Araneae; family Nephilidae; genus Nephila; species Nephila pilipes. The sequence continues at coordinate 25,804 of BMAW01114146.1, forward strand.
ATCCAACTATTGCACCCGAGCGCCTAGTTTAGTTTAGTTTTATTAACGTCGCACTAGAAGCAACACGAGGGCTATTGGCGACGGACCTCGTAATTTTGAACCACGGTCAAGTGACGAGGACGACACCTGAGCTGGCACCCCCCTCTCCTAACATCCACACCACGCCAACGGGAGGAATATAGGCCCCGACAGATTTAACGTGCATCAGCCCCGGCTACACGGCGGGTCTTTGGTGGCCAAGGATCGAACCCGCGACTGAACGAAAACCGCCAGCCGCTATCCACGACCTTGACCACTAGGCTACCGCGGCCCCACACGAGCGCCTAAGTGCGTTAAGTGTGCTGGCGATCATCTTACGAAGGAATGTCTAAAAGACATTAAAACTCCACCAAAATGCTGCCTGTGCGACGGACCTCATCCGGCCAATTATCTACAGTGCCCTCGTAATCCAGCAAATCCCACACCTAAGCAAAAACAACCCCATCCAAAACCAGAAAACAGTTGGAGGAAAAGAATGAACTCCGCGCCACCAAAAACAACAGCTCCACGTCAGAACTTTGCAATCTCTGAGGAAGACTTTCCCCAGCTACCCACTATATCAAAACAAGTACAACCACCCAAATCAACCCAACCATCAGCCAATAACTACCTCAAAATAAACAACCCTCTCGAGATGCTTAAAGACCAGACGTCCAAGAGCTCTACAACGTTCTGGAAAAATTTGTCAACATAGCAAAAAATGTACCCACACCAGCGGAAAGGCTACAAGCCCTCTTTGAACTACTCAACTAATGGATAATAGCAGAAATATTCTCAAAATCATTTCCTGGAATTCTAATAGCATCAAACAGAAAAAAGAAGAATTCAAACAATTCATCTCCCTCCATAGCCCGGACATCATATGCCTGCAGGAAACCTTTCTCAAGCCCGCAGAAAACCTTCAAATAGCAAATTATACTACCCACAGAACCGACCGAACCACCTATGCCGGAGGAGGTACTGCACTACTAATAAAGACCAGTATTCCACACCACGCCACAGTCATCAACACCACCTACATAGAAAATACTGCAATTACAATAGAAAGAAGAAACAATAGCCCAATAACCATCCTATCAGTCTACAAAATCCGAAGCAAACCGATGTGCTCACAAGATTTTGCAGCCATTTTTCGCAATAGAGAAAATTGCATTATCGCAGGAGACCTGAATGCCAAACACATAACTTGGAATCCATCAAGAAACAATAAACAAGGTACAGTCCTTTATCAATTCACACAAAATAGAGGCTACTCTGTTCATGCACCAGACGAACCTACCAAAATGCACTACTCGGGAACAAGATCTGTGTTGGATATCTGCGTTTCCAAAGGCCTTGAATCTATCATAGCTGAAACAATACCTGCCCTCTCCAGTGATCACTATCCTGTCATTTTCAAAGTTCCTATTCAAAATTTCGACTCTCCACCTTACAATAGTATCAAATTCACAAATTGGAACAAATTTCAAGAAAATATGGCCTCAATTACACCTGGAAACCCTCAAATCACCACCACTCAAGATATAGATGCTGCAGTTGAAAAATTCTCTTCACTTTTCAATAGTACAATAAATACATCTAGCAAAGTAAAAATAATCCACAATTTTGTTTACACCATACCAGCATCACTACATGATAAAATTAAAGAAAAAAATAGAAAAAGAAAAATATGGCAGGAAACCAGATATCCTCCCCTCAAAACAGAATACAATAAGCTACAAAACGAAATCAAAAGAGAGCTTAAGAAGATCAAAAACGAAAAAATGGAATCATATCTAAAAATAGCAGCACCTGAAGATGGTTCGATTTACAAGCTGGTATCCAGAAACTACAAAAAAGTCAACAAAGTCATTCCTCCGCTCCTCGGCCCCACGGGACTTCAATATAGCACGAAAGACAAATCAAACCTAATAGCTAACTCACTTCAAAACCAGTTCACTAATAACAGAACTCCTTGTAATGATTTTCATACCGATAGAGTAATCAGCTGTGTCCAGGACTTCTTCAGCCAACCACCTGACAACTATATCCCTCCTCTTACAAGCCCTCAAGAAATCCAAGATATAATTCTAAAGTTAAACAACAGAAAAGCTCCTGGTGAAGACGGAATAAAAAACATAGCACTCAAAGCCCTACCAATCAACGCAATCACGTATATCACAAAAATCTATAACAAATGCCTAATCCTCAAATATTTTCCCCAGCCATGGAAAAAAGCCCTAATAACAATCATTCCAAAACCAGGAAAAGACCTACAATATCCAGAAAATTACAGACCTATCAGTCTAACAAGCTCGCTGGGGAAGATCCTGGAAAAAATCATCCTCCAACGAATTGAAAATCATTGCAAGGAACATCAAATCATCCCATACTATCAACATGGTTTCAGAGCAGAAACATCCACCACCCATCAACTCCTTAGAGTCACTAACCTAATCACCGAAGGATTTAACACTAGAAGAATAACCGGTGGAGTATTTCTGGATATCAGCAAAGCCTTCGATCGCGTTTGGCATGAGGGTCTCCTATACAAAATGATACAATTAAAATTCCCGAACTACCTGATCCACATAATAAGGAACTACCTAAATAACAGATCATTCAAAGTGAAAATTGACAAAATAATCTCAGATCAAAAACCAATTCTCTCAGGAACGCCGCAAGGAGGGCATCTCTCGCCCCTTTTGTTTTCTATATTTACCAGCGACTTACCAGGGATGGAGAACATCACCACCTGCCTCTTAGCGGACGACACTGCAATTCTCACGCAAGACAAAAAACCCAATACTATAAGAAAACGACTTCAAAAATACCTCATATCATACGAAAAATGGCTAGCCAAATGGAAAATTCAAGTAAACACCGAAAAGTCTCATGCAATTTTCTTCCGCAGAAGAAATAATCCATCTCTCCCTCCACTTAACCTGTTAAACAGAACAATAGAATGGACCACCAAAGTGCAGTACCTCGGCATTACTCTGGATCGACTATTAAGATACAATAAGCACATTGATAATCTCAAGAGAAATTACTGGAAAAAATATTTTAGCATCCACCATCTAATTAATGCAAGAAGTATCCTCTCGATTGACAACAAGCTACTGATTTACAAATCCATCCTTAGACCGCTCCTGTTATATGCATGTACAATCTGGGGATGCACCTCAAAAAGAAATATCATCAAGTTACAACTCATACAAAATCAAACATTAAGAAGTATTGTTGGAGCTCCCAAATTTATTTCACTAAATTTACTCCATAAAGAATTAAATACCCCAACCATTGCAGAAGAAATTGTGAAACAAGCAAATAAATTCTACGAAAAAATCTGGACTCATAGTAACCCGAGCATACAAGAGCAGAAAATCTACATTCAAGCTATAGGACGTTTTCCCTATCCTCCTTACCAATCGATGTACCGAGAAGAAGCAATTCAAAATTCTCTCTCTTTCTCTAACACTTAATTTCGAGCACTATTACTAGCACCTTCTTTTCTAACTCCCCCTCCTATCCACTATCCATTCTCCCTCTCCTACCCTACTCTTACAGCCACCCCTCTCTCTTTCCACTCCCCCTACATCTCCCTCACACTCTCCCCTTACACTCTCCACTCCTCTCCTCCCATCAGACTCCGGATTGAAGCGAGCGAATCGCAAAAGCGTGCAGTCGCCCACATCCACCTCCCCTACCACAGCTACTTCCCCCGCCCTATCCTCTATTATCCTTTCGACCGAGATCTCTTTTTAAAATCTCATCATCTATACTGATTTTTCACAGTTGAAAAATCAGAAACTACAATATTGTTCTATTACCTTATGTAATTTTCCTACAGATTAATCACCATCAACGGAGAAGAAGTTCCTGGTCCGGAACTGGTGCTCATGAAATATATATTCCGTGACTTGCTTCGCAGATTGTAGACCTGTGAAGGTCGAGTTTCATTGTTGAAATGTTAAAAGTTGTTCTCGTTAACTTTTAAATAAATTGTTAGTTCTTCTTGTTTTTAGTCTTTCGTATTTATTTATTTATCTAGCCTACACCTTCTGATTGGACATTATGGGGAACGGAGGTTTTAGCAACACCACTTCCCCATAAGCTGGTGACCCGTTCAAGGAACAAGTATCGAATACTCCCGGAAGGGCTAATTGGACGCTGAGGAACTTAACTAGGAAGCAAGTTGTCAAGATATGCTAACCATCGGAAACTCACTGAGACCTGTGAATTGGTAACGTCCCTATCTATGGTTCGAACCTCTGAGGCAGGAATTTGGTCGGTAAAATTTTTATTTTTTTACTGCCGCTTTGAGATGGCGATTTAGCTTCATCTGGTTCTTACGCCAGTGCACTTAACATTTTCACTCACTCCTCTTGCGCCAATAAACTTCACGATCACTCACTCATTATCCCACTAGCTCAGATAGAGATGTCGCTTGAAGGTACAGATACTAAAAGTGAAGGAGCTGTAGGTTCAAATAATAGTTGTGAAAGAGTAACAGTTAAGGTCCCTAGTTTTTGGCCCCGTAATGTAAAGCTATTTTTTATGCAGCTTGAAGCTAGTTTTAGGTTAGCTGGCATTACGGTTGAGCAAACAAAATTCGACCATCTAGTTGCTTCATTGGACCCTGAAACTCTTTCACATGCTACGGATATAGTGTGCGTACCACCCCCGTGTCCATATGCGGCTCTCAAAAACCGTTTACTAGAGCAGTTTGAAGTATCGCAAAACCGGAAAGGATTTGGAATTAGGTGATAGATCCCCGTCTTTATTGCTTAGACAAATGCGAGAATTGTGTGAAAACCATGTAGACGAATCTTTTCTTAAAAACATCTGGATGAGGCGTTTACCACCGCAAGTTCAAGCCGTTCTAGCTGTTAGTTCAGAGAACCTAAACAAGTTAGCGGAAATGGTTGACAAAATCATTGAATTTTCACAGGGCAGTATAAACTCCGTTTCTGATGGTAATTCGAGTACTGATCACGTTAGTCGTCGGGATGAGCAATTGTTTAAGATGCAACAACAGTTAGATGAACTCTCGAGATTGGTTAGGTCGGGTTCGAGACATACATCCCCGAAACCACAACGTAGACTAAGTACATCGGTATCTAGAGCTAGTGCTAAGAAACAGGAAGGTTGGCTGTGCTGGTACCATTTTAAGTATCGGGAAAAGGCAAAACGTTGCATACCTCCATGTGCATTTAAAAAGAAACTCGAATCACTCACAGGAGTAGCGACGTCTTCTGTTTTAAGAGGTGAAAGTCGCAGGCTTTTTGTTAATGATGTAAACAATCGTACCGGTTTTCTTGTTGATACTGGTAGTGATGTTTCCTGTTATCCTAAAGCGTATGTAACTAAAAGTAATGGGAAAACTGATTTCTTTTTATACGCAGCTAATGGATCTAAAATCGCGACTTTTGGTTCTAAGTTACTGACACTTGATTTAGGTTTAAGACGTAATTTTCAATGGCCTTTCATTGTCGCTGAGGTTACTAAGCCTATTATCGGTGCGGACTTTTTGGAACATTTTGGTTTGCTGGTTGATTTGAAAAAAAAGCTGTTTGGTTGATCCTTTAACTGATTTAAAAGCTAGAGGCAAAACTACTTTAAGTAATGTCCCAGTGGTAAAAACCATTGTCGGGAATTCCGAATACTTGGATCTTTTGCGTAAGTTTAAGGAGATTACTCAGTTGAACGTTTCCCCTAAGAATACAACTAAGCACGATACTGTGCATTTCATCCCTACAGTTGGACCCCCCGTTTGTGCTAAAGCTCGTCGGTTAAATCCAGCTCAATTGAAAATCGCAAAACAAGAATTTGAGTATATGATGGAGAGAGGTATTTGCAGGCCATCGAAAAGTAATTGGTCAATTCCCTTGCATATGGTTCCCAAAGGATCATCAGATTGGAGACCTACGGGAGATTACAGGGCTTTAAACCGTATCACAATACCCGATAAATACCCTATTCCTCACATTCAAGATTGCATGTATATGTTAAAAGGAAAGAAGGTATTTTCAAAAATAGATTTGGTACGGGCTTATCACCAAATACCAGTGCACCCTCCAGATATACCCAAAACTGCCATTATTACCCCTTTCGGACTTTTCGAATTTCCATTTTTAAACTTTGGTCTTTGTTCTGCTGCGCAAACTTTCCAAAGGTTCATTAATGAGGTTTTGAGAGGACTAGACTATTGTTTCCCCTACTTGGATGACATCCTAATTGCCAGTGAAAATCATATCGAGCACAAAATACATTTGGAAGAAGTTTTCACGCGATTGAAAAATTATGGTATCGTGTTGAACGAGTCCAAATGTGACTTTGGGAAAGACACAATAGATTTTCTCGGTCATACAATTAATAACAAAGGATGTACTCCTCATAGTGAAAAGGTTCAAGCAATCGTGAATTTCTCAAAACCCGTTACTATTTCTGACTTGCGTCGGTTTTTAGGCATGGTAAACTATTATCATAGGTCTGTATGGTTATCATTATTTTTATTCAGTTACTGTAACTTTACATCTTAAATATTATTATTTATTATGATGAATAAAAAAGAATTATTAATTTTTAACAATGCTTTGTTGTTCAAAAATATCATACATTAACAGTTGTATGAAATATTTTATTCAATTTTTAATTTCCTGATTAAGGTATTATTTTACTCTTCGATTTAATTGGTCATTTTGATATTTATCTGTTAGCTGCGTTCCATTACGAAAGGACACTTATTATAATTTTTAGGAACAACCGACAGAAAGGAACACATTTATATTATGAAAATTGAATTATTATATCAGAATAGTTATTTACAATCACAGGTTTACAGACCATTTCTAAAGAAATATGAACTGTTTTTTAAAATAGGGGTTTTTTCTATTATTTATAAAAAATTTCGTATTTTTTAGGAAAAAAGTAAAAAATATTAAGCAAGCTAAAACTGTGAACAGTGGAAATAATTTAAAATATTTATCAGTAACTTACTATGATTTTTCTTTTTTGTATGATCGGATAATATGATTTTAGCAAGCTGTATTGTATAGAATTAAAATTTTGAATAAATTTAAACTATCCAGCTCATTTTCGTGTTTCATAAATATAATTTAATTATTTTAGTTAATCTGGATATCTAGGATTGAATGCTGTGATTTTTTCAAAAAAATTGAAGAATTTAGTTTAATTGTATAATTTTCTCTTAATATTAAGTTTTGATTATTACAAAATAGTTAACCATTTGTGGCTCAGTCTTCCAAGCAAGGGAACACCTTAACTGATTCGCTTCTCGAACCATTAAATTCAGCAATAAATTGATGAAAATTGATTTCCTATTCCCTTTTACCTCAATTGAAAAGTCCCCGGCCTACCCTAGTAAAATACATTTAATTGGCAAAATTAGTTTTTTTTACTCAACATAATTCCCTTCAAGGGTGATACACTGATTATAACGACCCTCCAACTTTTCGATACCATTTTGGTAGTACGATTTGTCCTTTGCTTCAAAATAGGCCTCAGTTTCGGCGATCACCACTTCATTCCACGAAAATTTCTTCCCAGCGAGCATTCTTTTGAGATCTGAGAACAGGAAATAGTCGCTGGGGGCCAGAATACGGTGGATGAGGAAGCAATTCGAAGGCCAATTCATAGATTTTTGCCATCGTTTTCACTGACTTGTGACACGGTGCATTGTCTTGGTGAAGCAGCACTTTCTTTTTCTTCAAATGCGGCCGTTTTTCGGCGATTTCGTACTTCAAACGGTCTAATAACGCTATGTAATAGTCGCTGTTGATGGTCCATCCTTTTTAAAGGTAGTCAATGAAAATTATTCCATGCGCATCCCAAAATACAGACGCCATAACCTTGACAGCCGACTGTTGCGTTTTCCCACGCTTTGAAGCGGGTTCATCGTGTGCAGTCCACTCGGATGACCGTCGAATGGACTTCGGAGTGATATGATGGAGCCATGTTTCGTCCATTGTCACATATCGACGCAAAAACTCGGGTTTATTACGCTTGATCATCTTCAAACACTGCTCCGAATCATCAACTCGTCGTTGTTTTTGGTGAAAAGTGAGCTCGCGCGGCACCCACTTTGCACAGAGCTTTCTCATACCCAAATATTCGTGAATGATATGATGTACAAGTTCAGTTGATATCTTTAGAGTGTCTGCTATTTCATTCAATTTCAATTTACGATCATTCAAAATCATTTTGTGGATTTTTTTTAATGTTTTCGTCGGTAACCACCTCTTTTGGGCATCCACTGCTTTCACCGTCTTCGGTGCTCATTTCACCACGTCTAAACTTAGCCTACCAATCCTTGATGGTTGATTTTCCTGGGGCAGTGTCCAGAAACTCGGCATCGAGCCAAGTTTTTGCTTCAACTGTATTGTTTCGCTTCAAAAAGCAATATTTTATCAACACGCGAAATTCCTTTTTATCCATTTTTTTCACGGTAACAAAAGGTGCTTCACTCCAAATGCTATAATTCACAAACTAATGATTCGACAGCTGTCCAATTTATACACGCATCTTTTGAGGGTTAGGGCTATTTAAAAAACATATGGATTTAATTCTAGTGGAGCCATCTATGTGTCAGGCCGGGGACTGTTCAATTGAACTTTTACTTAAACAAGTGATGATATCACCATACAATCGAATCCATAATTTTCAATTACAGTACTTGATCTAAAACGTCATATTTCCAAGGAACTTTGTATAGTTTTTATTCAAGTACACAAATTATTGCTTGATAAGCAATTTCTATGTAAATTTTTTGGCTATAGAGTCAACCATTTATTCTGTAATATTTTAATTTTCATACCGAAAGTACACGTAGCATCGTTGAATAATATGGGGGTGTTCCTTAAACGAGAACACTGCGACTCTAGCACTTTGCATGTTATGCAAGAGAATGCGATGACACAGGCCTATATAGACTGCATACAAATTGTTTTGTCAAACTTTTAATTTTATAGGGTAGTGCGCCGCGAAGGGTTAAGCTAAAGTTAAAGCCTGTCAAGTGAATTTGACATATTAATTTAATGACCCCGGGAGTTTGAAGAACTGAGTCAACCCATGACCAGCGACCCAACGCGAAATGACAGGGATTCGATCCTGGGTTGGTAGACACTCAGACACTTTTATCACCTCACCACCCCTGCGACAGTACATATTTAATGCATCAGGGATATAACACTTGCATTACAAAAATCAGTTAAATGAAAGATTAATAATTTTTTCTGTGAATGTCTTTTTTCTGTCTTTTGTCTTTTTGAGAACTTTGAAAGTGGATATTTCGTCACCGACTCATAAAACAAATTATATCAAAAAGATCTTTAAAATTATAACCAACAACACACGTGCAGAAAAATTCAGGGAATTTAAACTAGGAATATATTTAATCAATCAAGTATTTTATTTCCTCTAACAGAATCAGTAACAAAATATGTCATTAATATATAAAAACATTCCATTGTGATTCAAAATATAAAATTTGCTAAGAAGTAAAATTAAGCAATTATTTTAAGAAAAAAATTCATAAAATTTCAGAATATTTAAAAGCGTTCTATTTATTTCATTTAAATTTCGAAGGGACTTCAGTTATTTCAGAAGTGCGGAAATTATTGATAGGAAACATAGATAGAATATTATATCGGAAATATTTAATGGTCTTAAAGCAATAAATTTATTATTGAAATTTATACTTATTATTTATAATTTAATACACAAATTTGCTTTACAAAGAAATTTTACTCTAACTAAATTAGTAATAGTCAATTATATTATTTCAAAAAATGTATATGATTTCGCACGAGTTCCTTAATATAGAATTTTTAAATCATCAATGAAATTAGATAAAATCATAGACTTTTTAAAATATGCATTAATTTATTTTCACATTAATTGACATAAATATGTACCTACAATTTTAGTTAATTCAACATTAAATTTTTTTTAAAGAAAGGTATCTGAAAACTGTATCAAATTCTACATTAGCAAACTGAAATTTAAAATATATTTTTGGTAATACATATTTTATATCCTCATTGAAAAATTTATGTATTCACACTTAGGTAAAATTCCCCCCCCCCCCCGTTACCGGGATGTCTAAGCTAATACGAAGTTTTATATCCCTTTCTAAGAGCTAGATGTAATATTTAGAAAGTTATTAAAATTTAAAAGTCGAACCAACAGTTTCCTTCCGTCTAATTCAACAGACTTCAACAAGCTAATGTACGTTCGCAAAATGAATCATTACATTTACAGTTTTAGAGAATGTAATTGGTATCAAAATGGGTTCTTCTCAATATTTCACGAACATGTTATCATACTTTGGTAAAAGTTTAATGTAGTCAGACTTTGTAAAGTTTAACGAAATTAGTCAATATTATAAGTCTCGATAAGTTGTAAAGCTCAGCATTAATCACGAAGGAAAACTTTGCGTTTCAGAATTGAAATTTGGAGACATTTATTTGACTTTTATATCTGGTGCTTCATTACAAAATTTTAAGTATACAAGTGAAACTTTTATCATATACTTCCCCCCCCCCAAGTCAATTAATAAAAGGATATCTCTTACCTCTCTTAGTTAAAAATGATACCGATTTTGAATGATTGAATAAGCTTAAAGCTTCTGCGGTTAACCCTTTCGCTACCGGAGGTAGAAAAAAGAAGTGCTTCTCTGGCCCCGCGGCTTCTTACCGCGGAGTGTTACGCAGTGCCCTGACGATTTTAGATATTAAGCCTAATTCGTGAAAAAAATTCCTCTAAAATCGGCTATTTATTAAAATATTTTGGTATTTACATATATATTATTTAAAATGCATAAAACTTACTATATACAAAAGAAAAAAGATTTAATCGAAAATTGAATGTTTTATGCATAAAATTACATAAAAAATCCTACTTTTAAGAAAATACAAAACATATTTACATATGTTACATAAATTTCATGGTGTAATGATGTGCCATTATATGGAATAAATAGATATAAAAGAAATCTTATTTTGCTGTATGGTATATTTACATAAAAAAATCAATGCATTGTACAACGCCACATGTCTTACACACATATTTTGACGCTTCACGCAAGAGTTTGAGCAAAGGACACATCTTAGTCCCTATTTTTTTTTTTTACTTTAATGTTTATGCACGGATTTGGATTATTTTCGCTAACATTACTGTCAGATTCATTTATAATTTCGCAAATCTTAGTATCAGATAAACACTTTCTTTTCGTCATGACTGTCGCTACAAATAAAAACCGACCCAATGAAACAGGCAGCTGAAAACATCTGCTACCAAAAGTCCTAACCTCCATAAAGGATCATAAATTCTCCTTCGAACTTCTAAGAAGCAAGCAAGAAAGAAAAAAGCAAACCGAAAGCAAGTACACCCTTTAAATCATGCCATTACATTTAAAGAGCCGCGTCGCAACACGTGGTTTTAACAATTACCTCTCTCCTGATAGCCAGAAGTGACATCCAAGCCCGTATGACCAAGGTCAACACTCCAAATAACCTATCTATATAGATATCGCGGAATTGTAACGCTATATATTAACAATAAAAATATCAAATAAAACGTTCTCATCGAGCGTATCTCTATTGATTCGCTGGGCCGTAGAAGACACTCACGGAGCGTATCACCTGTGATACGCTGGGAGCGAACGGGTTCAGAGCGTAATAGATGGTTTTTGAACGGAATATGCATCTGCGTTTCTGGTGATGCGTTTAAGAAAAAAAATACGTTTAAAATGTTCTTTACTTGTTACTCTAGATATTAAAAAAAGTCTAAGACATATAAAAGTCGGTCCCTGCAGCTCACATTTTATAATTGTGAACAAATTTACACATTATTTTGTTCTATCGTTACAAAAATGCAGTGAAATTTAATGCGTTTGAGCAATAATTTCAAATGCGAGACTCCCGGACAACATGTGGTACACATCGTGTGGTGGCAACATAACAGTGCACATCGATTAAAAAAAAAAGCAGTGCGCGTCAAAATTAAAATTATCTTAAAGTTTCTAATAAAGTATAATCATTGATAATAAATCAGAATCTTTGACAATGAATTATAACTGGTTGAGTTGAATCAGTACATAATTATTACACAAATAGTCATGAAAATTTTAGAGAATGTAATAAAGTATTTTCTACGCAATTTTTATTTGCCATATTTTTGTACTTAACATTACATATTCCACGCTCAGTAATCGAGAAAAACAAATTTATTTACGTCGTACTTATCAATTAGTGCATCATATCCGTGTCTGGTAAGTTAAATTCGAGAAAAAAATTATTAATTTTGTACAAATGTTTTGTTTTGACGATTACGCACCTATTTCAAATTACTTTATTGATTATGCATTTTATGGAAACCAGGTTGTATACAAATGCGAAAACCGGTGATTAAAAAAAAAACAGTGATATTTCCACAAAAATCGTATTCTTGAAAATCGTAATCTTATACTTGGTAACACATAGATCAATAAGTTCCGAGACTAACCCAGAGATGGCGCTCGTAGTAAACCAGTAACCAGGTCTTTCTAGAGTACTAACCTTTGCTTGAAACGTGTCAAAATTTTAAGTCGATCGGACCAGAAACAGCTGAGTTATCGAGGTTGGAGTAAAGTCGTTTTGTAGTTTGTTTAAAAAATGGAAAAAACCGAGTTTCGTGTTCTGATAAAACATGGTTTTTTAATGGGTAAAAACACCGTGCAAGCGAAACAATGGATTGAAAAATGTTACCCGGACTCTTGTCCATCAAAAGCAACGATTTGTTGGTGGTTTGCCGAGTTAAACGTGGTCGTACCGACACAAATGACGCGGAACGCTCGGGTAGACCTGTGGAAGCCGTTACACCGGAAAATGTGAGTGAAGTGACAAAAATTATAATGAAAGATCGTAAAGTGAAGCTCCGTGAGATTGCTGAGATGACACAGATATCATATGGAAGTGTATTTACTATCCTTCATGAAAAATTGAGCATGAAAAAGGTTTTTTCCAAGTGGGTGCCGCGATTGCTTTCGATGGAACAAAAACAGCAACGAGTCGATGATTCAGAAAGCTCTTTATCACTATTTACTCGCAACAAAAAAGATTTCTTGCGTCGTTACGTGACCATGGACGAAACATGGATACATCACTACACTCCAGAGTCGAAGCGGCAGTCATCTGAGTGGCGCACAGCTGGCGAAAGCCGTCCGAAAACGCAGCAGTCAGCTGGCAAAGTCATAGCGTCAGTTTTTTGGGATACGCATGGCGTGATTTTCATTGACTACCTCGAAAAAGGTAAATCGATCAACAGTGATTATTATATTGACTTGCTGGTGTGTTTGAAGGAGGAAATCGCAAAAAAACGACCGCAATTGCAGAGAAAAAAAAATCCTTTTTCACCAAGACAATGCACCCTGCCACAAGTCGATGAAAACAATGGCAAAATTGAACGAATTGGGCTTTGATCTGCTTCCCCACCCCCATACTCGCCAGATTTAGCCCCCAGTGACTACTGGCTCTTTGCTGATATTAAAAAAATGCTCAAGGGAAAAAGATTTGGCTCAAATGAGGAGGTCATCGCTGAAACTGAAGCTTATTTTGAAGCGAAAGATAATTTTTTTTATAAACATGGTATTGAAAAATTGAAAAAGCGTTGGAACGATTGTATCACCCTAAATGGTGATTATGTTGATGAATAAAAAAAAAATTTGCAAAAAAAATGTTGTTTTCAATGTTAGTCTCGGGACTTATAGATCCATGTGTTATAAAGTAATATTGTTGGTAACCAAAGTTAACAGGTTGAGTAATTTATTACCACCCGTTGGTTTTTCATATTCCCTTAAAACCAACGGGTGTGGCAACTACTTTGCTTGAGTATGGGAGACAATTTACAACACTGTTGAACTGTTACAACTTTAAATACCGTGTAAAACAGAAATAAAAGCGCACAAATTTTTATTTAATCCTGAAATAATTTTATTTTTAAAAAATATAATTGAAATCGAATTTTTTACTTTATTATTCCTTACAGGAAATGTTGAAAATGTTCGCCACTACTTGGAAAGCAAACATGATTATGTCGAACCAAGTTTTTTTTTGACACACTTCGCAACACAGTTGGTGTTATTGACGAGATTTCTTCAGTTATGATTTGTTTTAATTCATCGATGTTTGCAGAACTTCTCTGGAAAGCCCTATCTTTGAGATAATTCCGCAAAAAAAAAATCTACCAGGATGAGATCTGGTGACCTTGATGACCAGAGTCTTACTGAAATTAAACGGACATCAAGGAATTCCTTAAACCCTTTAATTGCTAGGTTTGACGTGTGTGGAGTGGCTCGGGCTTACTGAAACCAGCAGTATCTGTCCTAACAAGTGAAGCAATAAAGGCTTGAATTATGTCCAAGTACACTTTGGAATTCATTAAAATCAAAGAATTAAATCATGCAAACGATTTTTATTAATGCCATTCCTAATTTTAAAAAAAGAGTTTGAAAAATAAAAATAATTAATACCTTCAGAGAAGCAGACGAATAACTCAAATCATTTGCGCAGTAAAGGATTAAAAATTACTCATGATGTTCACGTGAATTTATATTTATAAACAAATTTTCGCCTTTAGAAAGTAAAAAAAAATCGGTACCCGCACAAAACATACCTATACATTAAATAAGTAATGATGTTGAAGGTCTTGTTACATATATTATAGATTTAGATAATACCAAAAAAAATGGGTTCTCATTTAAATTTATCATCCTGTATAACATGAAACCTCACTATAAAGAACACATTCATACAATATAAATCACAAAAACGGTCCTCTTTCAAGTCCCTCCTAATAGGATGTAGTTTACTAGCATCCTTAGCCTGTTTGGGCTCTCTGACTTCAATCTATTGTACTGTGCGAGATAGCATGACTTTGATTTCTATGCTTGCCCAAAGGTTTATTAGAAAAATAGTATTTAACAATTCATATGCAGGTATTGAAATCACTAAATTATAAGTGAAAAAATTAAATTTATAAAATTAAGGAATTAAAAATTTCCCTCTCCGAATATAAATTATAAATAAAAAAAAAAAGATAAACATCATAAATAAAAATAGTGGGGTCCTCATGGCTTTTAACTGTTTAAAGTTTGTCCAGAGCTGGAAATGTGACAAATATTTTTGCATTTGAGTCATAATATTTGAATTGTATGTAGTCTGATAACTTAAAGTAAAAGCATAATATCAAAAATTAAAGTATTACAATCATACTAACATGGAAGCATCAACTGTCACGCAAGACTTTTTCGTTTTTCCTTTTTCTCCATAAACCTATTTTTAAGCGATCTCTGTTGAGTAATGGTCTAAGAAATTACGAAAAAACAAGTTTTTAAAGCTTCTTAAGGAGATAACTTCTCGCAACACTTTCCCATCTCCGTAACGTTAAAAAAAGACAAGTTAAGTTTAAGAAAAATTGTTCAACATTTGACAGGTCGTACAATCAACAATTTTTTATGTGCATTTATTGTGTTTTCAATATTTTTTAAGATAAATTTTTTTTCTGATTTTCGATTTATTTAAATTCAAAGGAAGAGTAATATGTGAAAGGTTTTAAGACAACAAAGAGTTTTATGCATTTTGATCCTAAAATTCTTTTTAAGTTGCTCTTTTGACATAGTCTCTGACTTAAATAATAAGAATTTAAAAAATGCATGCGTGTAATTTTTTTAACCTTACAGCTAATATTCAATTTTGTAAGAAAATTCTTTTTTAAACTTGCTCATTTTTAGAATGACAGTGATATAAAAAATGCTGCATGGAATGACCACCACAAAATAATTAAAAATGTCAAAAAGTATATAAGGGTGTATATCTGATCGTATGACATTACTAGAATTGTAGTGGAATCGGTTCCTGTTAAATTAAGCCTAAAGTTTTTATTCTTTCACATAAGTAGAGAGAACTTTCCATAATAATATTTAAATCAAAGATAGAGATAAAGCAAACTTTCTACAGTGATAAATTACTTTTATCTATTTCCCCTTCTAACTGAATAATAGAAACAAACTGTCAAAAACATTTCGTGACTGAAAAGATTTTCCATTACTATTTCTGCTGATATAACTAAAGATGTTTTGTTGCAATGCTGAAGCTTGTTTAATTAAAAGCTACTAAAATTCCTAACTTTTAAAACATTAAAACATATAATTCATCGTCATATTATGAATCATAGTTAACTTGCTGTGAAGAAACTATTATTTACAACAATTCTTGTATGCACAAAAATGCAAAAATAAAGCGATTCTTATCTATTTTCAGATGTTTATATTTACGCAAAATATTTACAACATGAGTAAAATTAACCATAAATATAGAAACTTCTAAAATCCTTAAATTGAGTTAAAAATAATTCATTAATTAATAGAAATATTTTTTATTAAAGGGTCTCAGGACTCTTCACGCTTGTCCGTGTATTCAAAACAATATAATTTATTAATGAAAAAAAGTAGACAATTGAATCTTTTACCAAATAATATTCATATTTATTTACATTTTTTCTCATATTTTTATAAGATTTAAAGAAATTTTTAACAAGTTATAATGAAGAAAAAATTAGACATTTTTTCAAAATTAAGAAAATATATATATTGCTCCAAAGCATGATTGTGAAGTATTTTATTGATTAAAATTTGCTAATGTGATGTTACCTAGTAAAAAAAAGTTCAATTTTAAATTTATACACACTTTTTGAGACATTTAGAGAAAAAAAAAATTTGGTACAATTATCAAAAAAAATATGAAATTTTAAGAAAAAAATTAATTGAAATTCATGAGTGTAAAAGATTTCCTGTTCATAATTTGTATAAAATTTGATCTGCAAGTTATAAAAAAAATCCTTTTTGAACATGTACATAAATTTTCACATTGATATCATAAATAGTTTCTGAGAAATCCTGTTATGTGAAATCCTGTGTTCGCAAGTTAATTTTTCCTCTGAGAAAAATGAATTTAAAGTTGAAAAATAACATTAAAAGAATTCAAATCAAAGTTTAGTTTTTTCTCGATAACTCTGGGAGTTTTCGAAGCATCGTTATAATTTTGGTACCAAAATGTTCAGAACAGATGAAGCTGTAACATATACCTTTTTCCTTCAAAAAATCAAAAATTTTGAGATTTAAGGGTCCTGAGATCCCTTAATCAACAGAGGGGAAGAAAAGTTCGTTGTGTGTGTGATAAATAATTTATTCTTAAAACCAACATATCTCGTTGAAAATTGAACGAATTCACTATAATTTCAAAATTTAAATACAAAAATATTATACTTTGTAAAAATCTAGACAATTCTCATTACACAAAAATAGTTAATTAAATCATAAATGTAGATAAATCAAGAGTGATAATCAGAATTAGTATTTGAAATGTATCTATTCAAGTGATATACGAGGTGTGGATCTTGAATAACGATACTAATACAGCTACAGAAGTAAGTATGGGTCCACTCCAGCGACTGATTGCTGTTTAGCGTGAAGCCTTCCCTTTCAGATGCAGTGCTTTTCATTTCCTTAAACAAATCCATATAGCCGTAAATTTCGTGCGCATTACAGTTAATTTCTGCTTCGCCGAAAAAAAAAAAATAAGTGAGTAACGAATTGTTGTGAAATTTCACATAAAATAGGAAAAAACGCGACTAATAATTCATTGAAAGAAGTGTATGATAATGAATGAGTATAGCGTGCACGAATTTTTTGAGTAGTTGAAGTATTTTCAAGATGGCCGAGAAGACGTTGAAGATGATTCATTCCCGGATTGCTGATCAACGTACGGATGACAATATAAAAAAAAAATCTGCAATCTGGTTCGATTTGTCCATCCGTTACGTATTCTTGCGATTGTGCAATTGTTGAGCCTGTAAGAATCTATAAAGAATCCGTTCGGCAAATTTTGCATAACAATTTTGAAATGCAAAAAAAGGTTCTACCCTTATGATGCCTGAAATTCTCCTGTTTGAACAACAAGAAACTCGCAAAAATGTTAGTTCTGACCCTTCGAACGTTTTTGAAAATGACCCAAACGTTTTGCCGTAACAAGTTTCCTAAAGATCACACTATTAGTCAAAAGGACTACGTTTACGTTCTTGCTGAATTCCGTGAAATAATATTAAAAAAACGAACCCATACATGGAAGGACGAGTTATTCTGTATTTTTGTCAACATGTTTCCAGCTAATTGCAACATCCCTGTTTTAAACCATCTGCCTTATTCGCTGGATGTTGCGCCATATGACATCTTTCTTTTTCCTAGGCTGAAATCTGCATTAAGAGGAACAAGGTTTTAGTCCGATGAAGCTGTGAAAAACAAAGCGGTGCGAGCTTTGCAGGAGCTGACAGAAGAAGATTTCCATTACTGTTTCGAACAATGCAAAATTCGCAAAAGCGTTGCAGAAATAAAGGAAGGGTGTATATTTAAGGTGATAATAAGTAAATATGTATGAAGTCAAAATAAATTAAGAAATTATAATAAATAAATGTAAAATAGAATCTTCAGAATTTTTAAGAAAATCTTGTTTTGTTCACTGACTATGAGATAGGTCTTTTTCTGCAGTTTTCGCCAATTCTCTCTCGGTTAACAAAGCTAAAATTTCTGTCTGTGGTAGATTAAATACTTATTCGAATGATTTTAAGTCTATAATTCGTTTGGCCACCTATGGTTCAAAATATGAAACTTACATGTTTTCTTTGTATTTTGTGTCATTTATGTTTGAAATTAGAGATTTTTGAAATTGATGATTCATTTTAAATAATCATGTAATAGTTTTTAGTTTAGATTAGATTTTATTAACGTCGCACCCGAAGCAACACGAGGTCTATTGGCAACGGACCTCGTAATTTTGAGCCTCAGTCAAGTGACAAAGATAATAGCTGAGCTAGCATCCCCCTCTCCTAACTTCCGCACCTCACCAAAGGAGGACTTTGGGTCCAGACAGATTAAAGAGGCATCAGCCTCGGCTGCACGGAGGGTCTTTAGCAACCAAGGTTCGAACCTCTGTATTAGTAGTGTCCCTACCATTAATAAAGGTAATTTAAATCTATTATAATATCAGCTCTATTACTTTAACTAAGCTGTATATGAACTCAGAAATCCAAATGCCTTGCACTTTAATGCCTCTATGATCATAGGTATCGTTATATGAAGTGAGACGTATTTCATTTAATATAATATGATGAGGCTCAGTCTACTTCGGTCAATTTTAATCAATATCAGCGACAACGCATCTCTTCTATTTTCCGTAACAATTCTATTTATTCTATATATAGAGGGCTTTCTATGAAAACCTACTTATGAACTAATGGGAAAGCTCATTGATATTGCAAGAAATGTATATATATATATATATATATTTATATAATTGTGATTAAAGGATGTTATAGTGGATAGTATGTCACTGCCCTGGCAAATACTAATCATTTTACTCAGTATTAAATATTCAAAATAATAAACCTATTGTTAAATACAAAAATATTTTTACATTATTAGATTAATAGTATTTGGGAAGTTAGATTATATAAAAAATTAATTGTTGAACTGAGTAAATAATTGTGTGAAATTAAATTCAAAATTTGAAAAATTTATAAACATGTTTCTGGTATCTTATAATTTATCAAGCACATTATTAAGAACTGAAACTTTAAATAATATGCAGAAGTCTAATATTTTTTTTTCAATTTTGTTAATTATCATAAAATAACAAAATGTGTCTAATCAGTCAAGAAAAAACAGAGAATTTTGGAAATTAAAAAAAAAAAAACACTTGATACATTAAGACTAGGGGGAAATTTCCAAGTATATATATATATATATATATATAAGTAGACAGTGGGGTGATGAGATTGTTCATCCCGAATCTACGATGGTTTGCTCTTACTCAAAGGGTTGGTTGTCTAGGGGAGTAGTTCTATTACCGGTTTCCATGTGTTGTTGTTGTCGATATTCAGGGAAAAGGCTCGCAGTAGCTTTACTTGTTTATTTGGAGAGATTATGAAGAGTGAAAATTATTTACACTATGATATGACAAGTTGACCAGTTCTTCGGATAAAGATAGATGGCTGTCTCTTTTAACCCATATTAGCAAAGGGCGCTGGAACGCGCTCGGACGCGCTCGGCTTTACTTCCGACGCGGGTAATGTGAAGGTGAAGAGAAACGGAAAAAGTGTCGGAAAGAGTAGAGCGAAATCGAAGTGTCACTCAGTTTTGTTCTGGGATAGGTGGCGCTGCATGAGCTTATCACATGACTCTGATTCGTGGTGACATCTTTCGAGTATGGGAGGAACTGGTTTTACAGTAGATTGAAAAAATAAAAATTAATTGTTTAGTAATTAGATGAAAAATCCTACATATATATATATATATATATAAATAATAAAGCAAAATGTACAAGCGTCAAAAATTTATATACACTTATTACAATATCTTCAGTAGTTAGTTAGTTATTTTTAGTTGATTATAGGCTTACAAATATGAAAAAAGTATGCTTTTTTAGAAATGCTTCATGTACAGTGTAGTTTCTGCAATAGAAACTCGGATACTTTTGTGTATGGACGCAGATATCAACTTTTCACGTGATTTAAAAATAAAAGTTTTTCTAAGTGAGTACATGTGTCTAGTTTTCCTCCTAACAGGGAATCATTTCAAAAATGTATATTTTATTTCTAGTGATACGCTGATGTTGGAAATTTTTCAGTATATATAAATATTATTCTATAAATATTTATGTTGTGTGAAAAGAAAGTGAGGTGTTGATGTTTTTATTCTTTCTTTTATTTTGGTCTTTAAATTGTATTTATTCTTGTTGTGTTCATGAGGTGCATTATAATTTTACGTTTGTAATCAGATATAATCGAAAACATACGAAGAAATTATAAAGAATATATTGTTTCATCGACTGATTGATTGTCCAATAACGTTGTTAATAACGTTAACGTTGTTAATAAAAATATGATTGTCCAATAACGCTTATTAATGTTGCACTTAGAAACAAGACAAGCGTTACTCGTAACGGACCTCATAATTAATAATAGTATGGGAAAAGAAATAAGGAATTCTGGAATTTGACCATCGTTTGAACTAAAGAAATGTGCATATTATCCATCTAATAAGAATATGATGAACTAAAGAACCTATGGAGAGACCCAATTTTCGGAATTTAATTGAACATAAAGAACAACACGAGGGTTATTGGAGATGGACCTCGTAATGCAATATCATAAGGAGAGAGAAATAAGGAAAACCACAGATTTTCAACCATCGTTTGAATTATACATATTCCACCTTATAAGAATATGCCTGGTTGAAGAACCCACAGCAACCGGATTTTGAGAAATGTTAATCGATTATGAGGACGGAAACCGCTATTCATTACCGTACCACAAGATTAATGAGGAAATCTGATTTTTAAACTTCGGTGAAACTCGTCAATTGAGGAAAAGAATAAGCCTTAAAAGAATATGACGAACTGAAAAACTTGTTAAGCGAAACCCGATTTTCAGTTGATTTATTCGATCATAAGGAGCAACACCAGTATTATATGCGACAGACCTCGTAATTCGATGTTGCATGGAGAAATAAATAACAATTTAATTTTTTTTCTTTCGTATAAACTGTACATATTCCTTTTATATAGAATATGCTGGGAAGAAACACTTGTGGAGAGATCCGATCTCTATTCTGTGTAGTCGAATATATAATGGGTCATACATATTCGACTATATATGACCCATTATATATTGAACATATAATGGGTTATATTCTGACCTACACATTTTGAAAATTATATAATAATGAAGCAGAATGATCGACGGCCACCATATATTATTAGTTGAAGTATTTTTGATACTTTCCCGTAGATCTTCAGCGAATAGATTGACATTAGTTCAAAATTATATGTATTTTTTTTTTATTTTCAACCTCATGTTTTAAATGAGCAGCAATCGACTTCTGCAAACATTTCGAAAATAACAGTCAACTACACTCGTAAAAACTTAAAGTATTGTATTCAAATTATTTAATTTTTATCATCTTACTCCTGTGATTATTATCAGACGTATTAAAAATAAACATTTGAAATTAATCTTTACAGCCTTCATTATTTCGCACAATGGCTTTCTAAGATGGCCCTTTCAAAAAAAAAAAAAAAAAAAAAAAAAAACCCACCGATGTCCGCAAAGTTATCCATTTAAATATCATGATTTCTATGATACAATATGGAGACACAAGGATTCTTTTACAGTTCTTATAGTATAGTTAGTTTCAAGTTAAATCGTTGATTTAAAACTAAGCTATATATTACCTAGAACCTCTATGGGAGGTATTTGTGCAGCATTTGGACAGAAGAAAGAGCTCTATGTTACGCTTGTATAGTAAACGAGTTCTAATTTCGTAAAAATATAAAGAAACCGGAAAAAAATAAACTAAAGATATTTTCACATTTTGGAGTTTGGAATTTAAATTCAAAATAACTATATGAGCATAGAGCATTCAACAAAAGCAATACATAAGTTCAAGTTGTTTATACTGTTAATACCGTCTTAGCCTAAATAAAATGCGATAATTTTTGAGTAAGCATTTCCCGTTAAAATATTGACTCCTCGCGCTATATTCAAGTTTTGATAATGGAATGTAACAATAGAGTGCATTTACTTCTAGTTAATTTCTATTTATTACATAATTTGTTTTATCCTACTTAATTTTATTGCCGTTAATGTAACCAATGTTAATTATTTGAAATAAAGGCTTATATGAATAAATTATATTTTCTTTGAATTCTTTTATGTAAATTGAATGCATCGCTTTAAATTCATCAACTTTTTCCTAACTATTTTTATAAAAAAATTTGAAGGAGAGTTAAATTTCAGCTAATACGGTAATTATGCGAAATGATTTCTGTATATAAATTATTTATATCCTTCTTAAGCTATTCATTTTATATTATTGTTGAATATTTTATTATACTGGGGCATCTTACCAGTGTAAAGCTGAATACGACATTTTTAAGTATACAGTAGAATTTAAATTAATATCATCGTTATTGTATTCGAATGCGAGAACAATTTCAAGAGGAGGATGCATGAAATAATATAATCAAAAATTTCCATCCTTTTAAGTCTCATGTTATCCATAATAATAAGGTAGGTTTACACTTTGTATATTAGTATTATTACTAGAAAATAATGCATAAAATAAATTATCCACGAAACAAAATTAAATCACTGAAATTCTTATCACTTCTAACTCGGTAATACCATTAAGCAACAACTCTATCAAAAGCAGCCTTTATTAAATTTCTTTTTTTCTCCCCTTTTGTAGAGGAATCGAGAGCTGCAACATCTTGGACAATCTATTGTCTCGCATGGAGCAGTACCTTAACAACGCGGAAAGCTTAGTCGAAGAGAGGACGGCTGATTACCTGGAAAAGAAAAGAAAGGTGGAAAATACCCTTTACCAGCTGTTACCAAAGTTAGTAAATTAAAATGTTCCCTTGGACTGAGGGAGGGTGAGAGAAGATACGTCAAAAGAGCGCTTTCAGTTATTGTACTGTTAGATTATTTTATTTCTACATGAGATAGTCTTGATGAAAGTTGAATGTTGGTAATGATATGCATTTTCACAGACACACAAAGGATATCATTTGGGGAAGTAACATTCACAGGTTATTAGTGAAAGAAAGAATATTTTATTTTGATACACTCGTGTATGATAAATAAAACTATTTATATTTCATGGAAACGGGAGTGAATTGCTTCTCTTGTGTGTTTAGGTATTTTATGCAGGATAGTAAGTAAAGTCTAACTTATTTTTTTTCAATTTATGAGACGGAAATATCATAAGTTATCGTTATCTTTTCGACTACATTGAAGCAATTTAAATTTGTTTCAAGAACAACAAATGCTACAGTCTTTAAATATTGAACATTATTTCATTTCCTGAATGGCTGATACCGTATTAAAATATTCATTGAAAAATGGACAATGATGTATGAGTAGGATCTCTTTTAGTACTATTAGTTTAAACGACAAAAGGACAATTTTGAGAGATCTAAACAAATTATGTAAACTATTAATATTGTTTAAAGTTAAATTATATGTTTTGATTTTATAATGTTTATTATATAGACAAAAAAGTTAATCATTATATATAATGATGTTATTATACTTACTATAAATTAAAACCGCTTCAGATTTTCCTTCAATTCTGTTGAAACTTCTTAGTTCGATATACACTAATTCGATTAGCGTAATTGCAATTGTACTAAACAGCGAGTGGGCGTTCATTATCTTAAAGTTATGCAAATATGTTGGAACGGAAATGAACACCATTTAATTCCTTTATGGGGGTTCTCGCTACGATTATGACAAATTAGAGGATATTTTGATTACTACGGTAGAGGTCATGAGAAGTTAATGGAGCTGACATCACATGCAATAGGTTGACAGATTCGTAAACCTTAAGTCTCATGGTTTTTAATCTGCTTATAGTTATCAGTTGTGTGGCATATTTTCGGCATTGGCCTTACTCATATTGTAAATTTATGTATTGAACAAGTTATTTGAATATTTAACCTTTAAACATGGGCGGTACATAAGTTGTACCAAAAATGTTTTTGATTCTCGTTTCGGCTGCGGTACAACGTCTGTACCAAGCTATTTAGAGACAGTCCTTTCTCACTTTTTTTTCAGCAGACCCTTTTACAACTTTTCCTGACCTTTCCTACGACTTTGCTTCTATTGTCCGTAATTGGGTGGGGATACTTTTCGCCAATGTAATCCGTTGTGTGCGACTTCCTTATCATTGGCGATCTTTAGGAACAATAAAATTCGAAAAAATACTCCATTTGATGACTTTACGCTGTCTATGATCGATAGAATTTTCTTTTCACTTGTTTTTTCTTGGAATTTTTAGAATGAATCTGAAATTTCTCGCAGAAATAGAGATTGAGAATTCGATGAAAGATTTAGATGAAGAAAATTTTGTTGATAGACACCCAAAAAAAAATCTGATGGTGATTTTGCTGAAACCGATGAGACCGCAGGGCATCCACCTACACATTTACTAGACGAACTAGGAAGTTGACAAAAAATTATTCTTTACCCTCATCGATATTGTTGTGTTTCTGATATTTAAGTCGTGCTAAAATAAGTTAAACACTCAGTTTAAAAGAATTTAGAATGTATTTAATAACATCTCTGATAAGAAAATTAAATCATAAAAATGCAGAGCCTTCAGTAATAAAAAAAAATGAAGATAAATAATATTAAATTTTCTCATTGGCCAATTGACGAAAAGAAATGAAGAAAGTACACATAGTGTGCGAAAAAGAATATACAAAAAAAAGAACAACTATTATCTGTAAGGCTTTCATTTTTAAAACAAACATTTCAAAAGCATTGCTACAAGAATTTTTGAAATTAAGATATAAGTTTCTTTAGAAACAAAAAAACTATTGAAAAAACAAATTAATATTTTTTTTTCTTCTTAAAGATTAAAGATTCATAGAAATATTTGATATAAAAAAGTGTTACATATTATTTTCATTGGAATGCATGAATTAACTGAAGGTTTTGCCTTAATTTGGCGTACTTAAGATTTACTCAGCAGCTTCGAAACGTGTTCAATTAAGTTAAAAATTATTTTTTAAATATCACTTTTGATAATATTTAATCACAAAAGGCCCTCTGTAGCCAACTAGTGATTTCGCAAACTGGAAGCCGGAATTGAGTTCGAGTCATGTTCAATTGAAAACCGGCTGTTAAGCCTGTCTAGGTTCTGATGTTGGTGTGAGGTGGAAGTTTGGTGAGTGGATGATGTCTTCATTGCTTGACCGTCGTTCAAATTTATGAAATTCGTCACCATTAACCTTTCTATTGTTTCAAAATGTGAAGTTATTAAAATGTCAAATCCAAATATTTGGAGTACATTGATTTTTTTGTGCATTAAAAGGGCGTTAATTTAAAAAATAAAATATTTAGTAAAAATGTTCTACATATTGTTCTTAAAGTTTTCCTTCTTTTACATATTTCGACGAATAATTTTGAAAACATGAGGTATTATTTTTTTATTACATAGGTTCAATATTGCAGTTAAATATGAAAGTTGCAATAATGAGACCGCAGATAAAGTCTGCACAATAAGCCATGCGATTACACACCTATATGCATACATTGTGCATTTATATATATATATATATATATATATATATATATATATATATATAATCAAGGACCAAATAAATTATTACATGTTTATGATTGAACTATTGCATTCTCAGAGTATAGTAATGAGATTACAGGAGCTATTTAATATTATTTCAACATACTTGCTTCAAGAAAATATCTTAGTAATATGGTTATATCTGTGGCTTTCTTTGTTATTTGTTTTGTTTGAAAATGTTAATTTACGCAATACACCGCTCTAAGTTATGATAAATATATATTTGAAAGTTTGTAAGTCTTTCAATTAAAAATGGGAACAATGAATCCAGAAAAAAATATTGTGATATGATATGGCGTCTATTGTTAGGATCTTTCTTACTCGTCAATGATTGCTGACTATAAATCAGCAAACTTTACTATCTCCCCTTTGTAACTAGAAAACTAACCATACCACATGTGGCGAACTCGAACTTCCTAGTGGGGGAAAGAAAATTTTTCCTCAATCCTAAAAGCACTGAGGGGAAATGATATTTTGACTTAGAATCAGCCGAGTTCTAAAGGTTAATAATTAAAATTTCAGGATATTAAAATTTAAGAAATGACTAGTAAAGGCTGAATAAAAATCAGGCTTGAACTGTTAGCTACGGGGTTGCTTTGTAATAGAATATCAACTACTACGCTATTGGTGATTGACAACTAGAAGTTTTGAGTAAGAGTACATCAGGAAATTTATGCTACCAATCAATTAGGAAGCATCATGTCAGAATACTAAGAATGCTATATGGAAACCCTTTCCGAGAGTTGACGTTTCTTTTCGGAGTAAAAGCATGAGAGCTTGCTTTCCAATTAACTTGCATGTCTCCCCGAATTCAAATTGATTGCTGATTCCTATGTCTGAGAGATTTGTGGGAAAATTTCGAGTACAATAAATATTTTTCAGTGATTACAGTTGTAAATGCTGATTATAATGATTCTGGATTTATGTTTAAATTTAATGGTAACTTTCAATTGTATCTATTGACTAGGAATATTGAATACGCAATAATCATTTATTATAGAGGTTTACTTTTGAATTACTTTCATATTAAAAGCTGTTAATCCATTTGATCGTAAAATATTACTGAAATTTATTTCTTTTCAATTCTTAATGATATTCTCTGAACAAAGATGATCAATTTAGTCAAATTACACTCATTGCCATAAACATTTGAGCACCCAGAAAAAGTTAGCAGAATAAAACGAAATTTTGCATACGTAAGTAAGCATAATGTTGATATAAATAAGTAATAAAAAAAATTTATTGTAACAAAAATTACAAATGAATGGAGGTTTTATTTCTCTACTGGGCTACTTCTAGCATGAATGCATGATGTGAGACGGTCAGGCGATGAAGCATATTTCCCTTATGATGTCCTGCGTACGCAGTGAATGTAAACGCGCTTTTAATTCGAATTAATTCGCCGATTGTACAACATGCCGACTTAAATGATCCCAAATATGCTCGATCGGTGATAAATCCGGGAATCTTGCAGGGCAGAGGAAGGATGAAATGTAGCAATGTCAGTCATATGAAATCCTTGATGTGTGTGGGCGAGTATTGCCCAGTTGAAAAAGGGCTCCTGAGAGTCCGGTCATGAGTGGCAACAAATGTGGCTGAAGAATGTTACGAACATACCTCTAGGCTGTCCTGGTGAGGTGGGTAAATATTAGGGTTGACCGTCTGCCATATGCGATGGCGCCCCATACCATCACACCAGTTGTGGGAGGAGTGTGCCGCTGTACAGCGAAGGCAGAATTGAGACGTTCACCAAGGAGCCTCCCTACGCGTACACGATTTTCATCACTTCCGAAATTAAATCTGGATTCTTCGCTAAAGACGACCTGACTCCATTCGGTTGCTGTATAATCCCTTCAAGTACGACACAACTCCACACGGAGATGACGATCAATGGGTGTCAATAACAATAAGCGTAATGGATGACAGAATAGCAATTTTCCTCCAGTCCAGCATTTCCAATGGTACGGACTGACGCAGAGACCCGTATTGAAGATTCTATCAGCGATGGACGGTGGACATCAGACAGTTGTCGTTATGTGTGTGTTTCACAAGATGTGACGATCTTCTCGACTATTGGTCTATCGAGGTCATCCTGAGCCTGCTTGCCGTGTAACCAACCTCTCCCTTGTCTACTGGTGCCATCATCTCCTCATAGGAAGATCAGAGATGCATAGGTGGCGAATTATTTGCCAAGCTCACCACCTGGTTTCCATCATCCCTAGGATTCTTCCCCTGTCAAATTCTGAGAGCTGCTCATTTTGTCTTTGATTGCATCGTGATGTCATTTCTAGTTAATAAGCGTCCCTCTGCAACAGATTAAATACATGCATACAAGCTCTGCTTAACTGTTTTATAATGAAAAGAGAACGAAGCTCAACACCCTCTGAAGGCATTACGCAAAGAGTAATCATACTGCATTTCTAATAATTTACATATTTACCAGATACGTACCTTCACGCCAAGTTTCGTTACAATACCACTCTTACTTCTTGGTGCCAAATTTTTATGACAATGAGAATATATCAAGTATAGTATCAATGTATATCAAACTGAACCTGCAGGGAATTTACAAATATATGACTATATCTAGTATTCTAATTCAAATTTGTTTAACTAATCCAAGTATAAATTAGTAGCTCCCTTGTTTGGGTGCAAGTGATTAAATTAATAAGTAATAATAAATGTAAATATTAAAATAACAAACAAAATGAAATTAATGTTTAAAAATTAATGTCAAAAAATAACGTCTTACAATTCATTTTGAGATGAAGAACCTTATATTATACAAACATTAAAATAATAAAAAACAAACATTGAACAAATTATAAATCCATCTTCATCAATCTCGAAATATCCATATAACCATGAAAACAACATTCTAATCAAAGAACGAGATATATCTATCATATTTTAATTCTATATCAAATACCTTACATTTTGGAACGTTTTCCCTTTGATTTTCAATTACCAATACCGAAATAGAAAAAAATGTTCTCATATTAGAAATTTATTTTTTATAAGCACCTTCTATTTTATTAATATGATAATCCTAATATTCCAAAAGAAGAAATTGAAGAATGCCTTTTTTAAAACTTTCTAAGGAATAATTTTTTCGCACATATCTAAATTATTACTGTGATTTTGATGTTATTTTATACTAACAGTTTTATTATCTAATCACATTTTAATGATTCACAATAGAATTAAATCATTCATTCTCATCTATTTTAAATTAGGCTAATAAAATTTAGCTCAAGAGGTAAAGGAATAGAAATATCTAATTGAGCCTGAGATATATACGTGATTCGAAAAGCAATCCTTATTTCATTTATTTGCCTCCTAAAATTACATTTATTAGAAAAACCACGTGCCATTTGCATAAAACTATTTATGATGGGGAGTCAGATAATACGAGTAAAATAATTCAACAGTTTACTTCGTATTTTCTTCATAATAAGTAAATATCTATATGAAACATTTCCCTTTTAACAGAAATTGATGACCAACTTACTTCAAGAATTGGTGAGTATGTTTAACTATATATGATTATTTTGATGAATAAACGTGCATTTTTATAAAAATACGGATTTATTGAGAAAAAATATATGGAAGGCATTAAGACAATACAGCCTTAAATAAATGCAAGGAAATAGTAATACACATCCTTTGCAAAAAATATAACGTTTCGTTTAGAAATAGTACATGAAGAAGGTAAAACTATAATTCAAATAATTATCATTAATTGTCAGTTTAGTAAATTTATCTATAACTACGATCAATATAAGTATATAACTACGATCAATACAATTTTTAAAAAAACATTAGATCAAATAAAACATACAACATTATGGTACTTTTAATTAATTTTTTATTTAGTCCATTTAATATTGAAAAACGAAGTCATCGAAGAAGAACCTTATAAAATAATGATCAAAATAATACATTCATTTGTAATAAAAAAAAACTTTTAAAATATTCATGAAACTTATTAGTTAGATATTAATTTAAAAGTTGTGGATAAATGGATATGAAGTAATATTTTTGATAAAATAGACATAAATTAGTTTCTTGTGAGTTTCTGAGAATCTTTCTTCGAAAGCAATTAAATTTTACAATTAATTACAATATTTTTATAATTATATCACACATAATATTAAATTGGTTTCTAAAATTTTAGATTTTCAAAATAATTTATATAATTTCTATAACATATGTATTTCAGCTGATTACAGTATTAAATTTTTGAAAGCGAACTTAAAAGAATTATAAGTTAAAGAAATATAATTTTTTTCAATTGATTTCTTAAAGAATTTTTTTTATGATGAATAATTCTTTTTAATGATCATTATTTTTTGTTTTATCTTTGTGGTAATATTTAATTAAAAACTAATTTTTGAAGATCATAATTTACAATGAATTATTAGTATACAGATGGATTTTTGGGTGCTTTGATTGTAACTCGGAATTATAATTGACAGTACTGACATTTAGATAATTACTGTTTAAGACCGAAAACCTTATTCTGGAATTATTAAGCGTTTTTATGTAGATACAATATTTTTTACTTATTTAAGTCAATTTTTTTGTCATTCTTTTCTTACTTTGCTGTAATTCATCTTACATCTATGCATTTTGGTTTTCTACAATTTTAGATTTATGAACATATGGTTCCTGTCAATTTTTTTTCTCTTTGTAGTAAACATTCCATTTGAATCGTAAACGTAGGTTCATATATTTTCTTTTCTTTTTTTTTTACAATGCCATTTCCGAAGCAAAGGTTGATTATTAATCCTAATATCAGCATGTCTGTAATCATTGGCAGTATTTAATATCTTTATTTAAAATTTGTTTTACTTTTAAAAGGATTAAACTTATTCAATCTCTTTGTAACCATTTTATGTAAGCCGCTGTAGCCAAGTGATCATGGTTTCGGATTTGTGGCTGGTGGTTTTCGTTCAGTCGCGGGTTGGATCCTTGGCTGCTAAAGACCCGCCGTGTAGACGGGGCTAATGCACGGTAAATCTATCGGGGCCCAAAGTCCTCCCATTGGCGTGATGTGGAAGTTAAGAAAGGGTGTGCCAACTCAGGTGTCGTCCTCGTCACTTGACCGAGGATCAAAATTACGAGTTTCGTTGCCAATAGCCCTCGTGTTGCTTCGAGTGCGACGTTAATAAAAAACAAAACTAAATTAAACTCTCTTTTTTCTGTTGGGGAATGAAGCTTTATTCACAAACATTTAGCAGAAAAAGGAAGCAGAACTTTTACATATTAACTGCACAGTTTGGAGAAATCCCCACTGGTGCTAATTAATGATACAACAGGAAAAAATCAGCACTTCTTCAAATTAGTATTAATAACTTATAGCAAATCAATGGTAAGTAGTAAAAACACTTTAAAAACTTTCAACTCACCAGTTTAACATTCGCACTGCAATCAAAAGTCCATATCAGTCAAAAGCAGATTCCGCACCTTCGTGGTCCTGGTCTGATATGACATTATAGAGAAAATTTCAAAGGAATTCGTAGTCCATTGCCCTTCCCCCTCCAGTGGATATTTTAAGAATATTTGAAAATTTCCGAAGAATCTCACTTTGTCAACGTGTCACCATTTTAATCACCAAGGTCAGGAGTCATTGCTTAAAATTTGCTCGGTTCAAGCACATCAATACAAATCATTATTTCACAATTTACTGTCCGATAAGAACAGTAGAGAAATTTCGGTAATATAAAATGAATGGTTCTGGATTAAAAACATTAAAACATTTTTGAATAAAACATAGTTATAATACTTAATACACATGAAAAAATTGACTTTATCATAGAATATTCACTAGAAAACCTTGCGTATAATTGAATACATCTCCTATTGGTTTTAAATCTGTTGCAGAGCATGTAGATATATTTATTTCTTAGAATATGTTTTTTTTTTAAAAATAATTCTATCATTTTGTCAAGAGTATTTTTTATACTGTGATAAATTTCACTTCTTAGCTAACAACATGTTTCTGGTATTTAGATGATTTTATAATATGTAGAAGAAAATTTTTACACACACACACACACACACAAACACACACACATACATATATATATATATATATATATATATATTATATATATATATATATATATATATATATATATATATATATATATAGCCATCACAACTAAGGGAAAAAACCAAAAGTATCACACAAGATTCCCTAAAACTAAAATAGTTTTTACCTGGATGAACATTTTTCGTTAGGAGGAAATTAAAAACTCATTAAAGTAGCAAGGAAGTATAAATAATTTTTGAATGAGACTTTGCGTACAACGCGGTACAAGACAATTATTTACCAAAACGTATTAAATTCGTAGTTTCACTTTCTAGCGGACAAAAGTCATATATGCTTAATGAACTATCCTAAAATGAAACAAATATCTACTAATATATTAATAGTTAACCACAGCAAGAGATAAATAATTATAATATTATAAATTTTGAAGAATCATTTATAAGAAAACTTCAGTGCTTTTCGATTAGATATGTTTAATGTCTTCCAATTCAGAATAAAGAAGTATAAATCTTCAGCATGAGCAACTATAAATATAGTTCATAAAACGTGTTTTCTTCAGTTTTATTATTTCTAACATTTTTTATAAAACTGGGTGATTTTTCTTGAAGAAATTTGATCCGTTCTAGTTTCATGTTGAATAATTTGAAGAGTTTAAAGAAAAATAAATCTAACACATAAACCATGTTGCTGAACCTTAAATTTACTTTTAGAAAGAATAACTATTAGTGGTTATTCGTTGAGAAAAGATTAGTAATTTTGTTTCAAAGAACAAATAAAGAGTACATATAACACTTTCCAAACAAATTTCAAAATTTATAAATTGTAAGAAGCAAAATAGATCATGATATCAGATTAATTTGCGCCAAAGCAATACATAAAGAAGCCTCAAGGATAGATAATGAAGTCATGTGGTATAATAAGCACTGCAATCATACAGACTTCAGATAAAATCTTACTTATTGCACATTTAGCTTCAGTGTACAAAATGTCATGCTTCCTGCCATTCCACCTCTGCGTTGCAATGTCCACACAGGCACGTATACACATACACAAACTCTTGATTTTATTAATATAGATTTAATCTAGGACAAAATCTATTATGGCCCTATTATTTTTCAACCAATTTTAATATTCGAGTCATTAAAATTCTTTAAAATATGCATTTTGCCGTTTCTGAAATTTTAATTAATTATAAATAATTAAATTTAATTAATTAATTATAATTTTGAAAGTTATTTTTGTCAAAATTATGCTTATGGCATTTAAGAAGTTCCCTGAAATTTTTAAGGTATATAATGAATGGTGTATGTTGGGAAGTAGGAATATATATATATGTATATATATATATATCAGATAAACTTTTAAATTATATTATAAAATTAATTATAGAAAACCACGTTACTTTGAGATGTAAAGGAAAATACAACAGTTCATCTTCAAGAGATGATGTTACTCAAGTTATTTCAATCAAATCAACAATATTTATTCATATTTGTTCACATTTTGTGAATTATGTCTAAATTTAAGACACTAACGCACATCATCTAACCAGATTAATTATATTTCTTTCTTAAGTCCATCAAAAAATATTTTTAAAATAGCTGTGTTTAAAAGTTCAATTAATTGCCTGTCAAATTGATCAGTATGTATTTCAAATTGATCAGTATACATGTCAATACATATTTAACTACGTTAATTGAACAAAAATATTTAGAGTAAACTCTTTTATGAACAATAGTTATACTTTTGAAACATGATATTTGGTTTGATCTACTCTACCGTGCTGAAAAATGCTTCTTTTACAAATGCTTTTAAAAATATTCTTAAAATAGTTATGCTTTAAAAACTCAAAGGATTTACTGTGAAATCATTCACAATTCATGTATTCAATTATGATAAATGAAAAGCACAATAATTTCCAAATCTAACATTAAAATGGAAGAATTTCCAGCAATAAAAGAAATTTAAAAGACGAAACGAAAATATATCACTTGGGAATCATCAATTAAATTTAATTCTTTCAACCTTATATTTCTCGGTTGAAACAAACACCTGCTCCGTAGTAATAAAAGGGAAACAATTTAGTAGAAAATAAAATAAAAATAAAATTTTTCGCTTCGGAATAATATTTCAAATAGGTTGCTTCGTAATCGATGGTTGAATTTTAAAGAGATATTGAATTATTTTGACCAAGTGGGTGTCTTGGGCTGAGTCGAGTTGAGTTGTTGCTTCGCAAAAA
The DNA here is from genome assembly GCA_019974015.1 of Nephila pilipes. Classification (NCBI taxonomy): domain Eukaryota; kingdom Metazoa; phylum Arthropoda; class Arachnida; order Araneae; family Nephilidae; genus Nephila; species Nephila pilipes. Next base: position 60,382 of record BMAW01114146.1, read on the forward strand.
TCGATTTGTTCTTTTTCAAACGACTCGAAATTCTGTATGGTTCGCTGCTTCAGCAAAATGGTGGTTTTTTAATTTCGGGAAAAGAAGTACTTATATTTAAAGAACTTCACTTCGTTAAAAAAATCATGAATCATCTAAAGAGAAAGAAAGCTTACGATGAATAAAATATAAGCTTAATGTGAAAGGAATTAAATTAACATTGCATGAACTCTCCATTTAATGGAAAGATAAGAAAACAGGAAAAAAAACTACGTTTTTCAATGAGAAAAAACATTATTTAATATTTTGCCTTATGCCTAAACATGGAGTAATTTTGAGAGAACTTTTGACATTTTGGCTCTTCTTAGGCTTATTATAGATTCAAAATTGAATTTTACCACTTTTGCAATTAATTCCTTGTGAAACATAAAAGTATTTCAAAACCCAGATATGAGATATAATTAAAATAATGTAATAAACTTCATGTCATAAAATTACTTTGCATTGTGTGGTGTTAGGTGAATTTTTTCTTAAAAAATTATATGAAAATGAAACATTTATTAAATAATAAAGAGATTTTGGTATTTACAACGCTTCTTGAAAATTTTAATCACACAATACTTTTTTATAAATTTCACTGTTAAGGACATGCTATTTATATTATTTCGTTTTATGTAGCAGTTAAATGGAGCATAGCTCTCTTTCTAAGAGCTCTTTGAATTTCAAACAAAATTTCTTCAGTTTTGTAATCAACCTCATTGAGTTCAGTGGATTACTAGAAATATTTTTAATTTTATTTTGCTATTATAGAAACCCTCAATCCTTCTGCTTTATTCCAATAATGACTCTATTAATTTGAAACAAATTATACTTATAAATACATATTAAAATTACGTAATTAAGGGAGCGAAAAATTGGAAATAGCTATGAGAATTTATGTGATGTTTAATTACTGCAGGTCTAGGAAAACAAACCCATCTGTATTAACTGTATCCAGAAAGGAAATTTTGACTTTAAAACTTAATAAATTTATTTAACAAAGAGAGTGAATATATTCTTTGTTTAAATGAGTGTATTCTTTTTTATATTGGAAGTTTTAAGTAAAAACTATGTTTCGTGATTTTAACTTTGAACCTCCCATTTAAATTTCAGTTAATTGCTTTCTTTAAATGTTTTCTGAATCGTGTTTATATTGAAATTGCTATCTACAGTTTTAGCTGTATATTTCGGAATGTGTTTAATGAATTTTCTTTATCAACCCTATATTGTTTATATTTAAGTTTAAATCTGAAAATCATTCCCAAATGTTACTAGGTATTTCATACTGTTTCTCTACGTAGGCAAACACGAATGTTTAAATTAACTATCGTCAGCTTATTGGATGAGTATCTGGACTAAGTTTATGTTGTTTAGTAATAAGTAATTAAAAAGGAACTTTTATGTAAACATATAATCCGTCTTATTTTATTTGCATCGTAGAAAATATTTAGCCTCAAAATGCTATTTTAGATTATATTTAAATGATACATTTTCTTTATTATTTTTAATATAATAAATAAAAAATAAACCCGTAATTAAAGGGAAATATGCAAACTATTTAACATACAAGCTAATATTATTTTTATTTAAATATCTTTATTACATCATAGAAAAAAATATATACCTTTCAGAACGAAAAAAATTGATTAATTACTTTCATAATCTATGATTTGCTATCTTAATTCCTCAAACAATTACAACATAATATTTTTTTTAACTCTTCCTTTTTTTTATACTTCGCAACATTGTTTTATTTTTGCCTCGACTAGTGAGAAACACAGTAAAAAAATTTTTACAATGGAATTTTCATAAGGTTGTTCTTTTCTGTTGTCATCAGGTTTCCCGCTCCTTCTTTTCAATTAAGTACCGCTCGAATTTTTTCCTCCTAACAGGATCAATCCCGTAATATTCTGTAACATTTTATGGTTATTCTGGCCCGTTCAGCTCTTTTTTTCCATGCATTTTTCTTAATTCTTATATGATTTTATAAAGATGAACTTCCTTTTCACTCATTTCAATCACTTTTTGTAATTCTTTTTCAGGTGTAATGAATTCGCAGAAACTCCATTTTTATGTAGGGAAGATTATATATATATATTACTTACATTTAAAATAAGAACTTGCGCGTATGAAAATTCTCATAAATTAGGAGAAACGTACCCTAGTAAGAATGAATGGAATTAATTTTAATACGGTGTTATGTTATAGCACGATATTAAAAAAGCAGAAATATATATATATATATACTAGCTGATACCCGCCCGCTTCGCTGGGCAGACGATAATATTATATTTTGGAACCTATACGTAAAATATCAAGAAATTTTTCAATTTTTAAATTTAATTATAATCTGAATTTAAAAATTTTAGAAATTGATTGTCTGTAATAATGGTTATCCATGACTTTCAAACATATGAGAAAAGTATTTAAGTGTTAATAATTCATCAATGAAAATGTAATTTAGTCCGTAAATCTGTCGTTGAACAGAATTCCGCATCACCGATGAGGTAGTGTGTAGTGCGATGTGTTCCCATTATTCTACATGGCGGATCCCCAGTAGGCCAAAACCATGTAAAAATTGCCAACATAAAAATAAAAATACATTTTTATATATATTTTTTTATTTTTTAAACCTGTTGAAACAATTTTTTTGTGTATTACATTTCTATTGTCTTTATTTTGAATGCATGGCAATTTTTGAGGTGACAACTACATTTTTATTTTTTATTATATCAATTTATTTATCTTAATTATTACATTCATTATTATTTTATCTTATTCTTATTTTAGAAATAGTTAAATATTAGAAAAATATGAAATAATATGCCTACATTTCCAAAACATCTCTGTAGACAACATTCTTCGTTCGTTTTTCTGGTTGAAGGTTGATTAGATTTTCACGTGAACTAACTCTTGAACATGCCATATAAAATTGACCATGTGAAAAACAGACACTTTGTAAATCTACACCAGCTAATTTTAAACTCTGCCCTTGTGCTTTATTGATAGTCATCGCAAAGCAAAGTCTAACTGGAAACTGCAAACGCTTAAATTCAAAATGATAATCTGATGGAATTAATGGTATTCTTGGAATGAATATATTTTCACCCTCATACTTTCCTGTAAAAATAGTCGCTTCTATAACGTTTCTTTTTAGAGATTTCACTTTGAGTCTGGTGCTGTTACATAATTTAGGAGGATTTAAATTACGCAACAACATTATTGACGTACCAATCTTTAGGTAGCCTAGTGGGCAAGGCTTCGGATTCGTGGCCGGCGGTTTTCGCTCAGTCGCGGGTTCGATCCTTGGCCGCCAAAGACCCACCGTGTAGCCGGGGTGGATGCACGTTAAATCTGTCGGGGCCCAAAGTCCTCCCGTTGGTGTGGTGTGGATGTTAGGAGAGGGGGGTACCAGCTCAGTTGTCGTCCTCGTCACTTGACCGTGGTTCAAAATAATTATAGAAAGAAAATATTCTGAAAGCGGATCCTTATGGTTAAGAAGACTATTCAAAGGTTCAGGGTAGGATCTAATAGCAGGAATTTGGACTTGATCACCGCTGCAGCACATTCCTGGAGGTTCTTCTATCAATTTTAAAGCATGGCACTACAAACAGGACAAACGTTTTCTGATATTTTTTATCTGAGATTTTATCATTTAAATAGTCAATATCTGTTATATATATTTAAAACCAAAGCTTTAGAAATCCAAGGCACTAATTTAACTTTTGATCTTTTTTCATTGCATTTAATTACAGCTGCCTGATTCATAGGGGGGTTATTAGAAAAGTATTTTCGTATTGCTGCTCTATGTACTTCAGGATGGCTTTTAGTATATTTTGAAGCAGCTTCTCTATGTATTTCAAGATGACTTTGAGTATACTTTCAACAGCGTGTCTTACTTGTTCATATCTAATTGAATTTGTGAATATTTTTCCTCTTTTTTTTACCTTTATTTAATTGAAGAGATATTATATCATTAATAATCTATTCACTTGAACTTGATAAATTAATGTTAGATATTGATTGAGTCTTTGAAAGTAGCATAGATACATTTTCTTGAGGATGAAACACTAAAGATGACACATTTTCTTCATTTTGTTTCACATTATCATCCCCAAGATTAACTTTACTTTTATTTGTTAATCCAACTATTTCAATATAAACATCAAAATGTCCACTATTATAGTTTCCCGTAAAACGTAATTTTTTTTTTTTCTCTGAATTGTTTCACCAACAGAAGCTATAAGGCAGACGCCTTGATACACTTCGAACTGATAGGGAAATAGCTCTGCCACCGCCATAATTTCGCAAATAGATCCATACTTGTTTGGTTTACATCTTTCGGTAAAATATAAATCGTTAGTATTATAAGGAGCGCCAGGTAGCATTTGAGTGTAGCATTTAAACCGATACCAGTTGTTAAACATATGAGAAACGATAATATTTCTCATTTTATACGCCATCGATATGTCACCGAACACCAGCAAAGACAGAGACGAAAATAAACTTGCTCCGTAGCCAAGAATTTTAAAAACTTTGAAAGGAGTAGGTATTCTATCTATCCAAATATATTCAACATCCATTATTAAAAACTATAACTGAAAAGTAAATAAGAAAAATCAATTTGTATTAACCTACAATGAAATACTTTTCAAGTTAAAAAATACTTACAAAAAGATAAAGTATAGTAAAAAAATTTAGCAAGAAATCACCCGTATTACGTTATCCTTTTTACATAGGGATAACTCTTACGCTAGCAGCATATCTAAAACCGCATTTGAATAGACAGAATAGCTCTTAAAAAATCATATCATTAAAAATAATTCTGTATTCTGAAAACGATAAAATATCCAGCCATTTTAAAAAAACAAAAACGTTTATTTCCTAGAAACCATAAACTAAAAATTGCCAAAATACAAAAACAAAACATTTGCAAAATGTTTACATTAGGTTACAGTTAATGCGTACATCGCAATAAATATTTTGACAGCTACTTATTTTTTTTTTTATCAATGATATGAATAACATACCGTTATTATTCAATATCTTCGTAAGATTGCGTTTAGATTTACAAATGTAATTTATCAATCATTATTAATAATAAAATACTTTTCCTTCCCGCCGTGTAGTCAGGGCTGATGCACGTTAAAGTATTTTATTATTAATAAAATACCCAAGTCCTTCCGTTGGCGTGGTGTGGATGTTAGGAGAGGGGAGTGCCAGCTCAGGTGTCGTCCTCGTCACTTGATCGTGGTTCAAAATTATGAGGTCCGTCTCCAATAGCCCTCGTGTTGCTTCTAGTGCGACGTTAATAAAAACTAAACTAAACTAACTTTATACTTGTTGAGGAGTGCATAGAACGCTGAAGACAGTAACTTTAAATTTAAGACTAACTATGAAAATAAAACACTTAATTTGAAAGAAAGGTACAGAAAACATATTGCGATCCAAGATAATGCTGGGAAAAAGTTCATTATACGATATAAATAAGCTTACATAAAGTTACATTAACTTAAAATACAAGATATTAGCAGACTACGAATAAGAAATTGATCGTGAAGATCAAGAGATCAAAATCAATTGATCATGAAGATCAAAACATCAATATCAATTGATCGTGAAGATTAAGAGATCAATATTAATTGATCGTGAATATCAAGAGATCAATATTAATTGATCGTGAAGATCAAGAGATCAATATCAATTGATCTGGAAGATCAAGAGATCAATATCAATTGATCGTGATGATCAAGAGATCAATTGATGATCAAGAGATTAATATCAACTGATCGTGATGATCAAGAGATTAATATCAACTGATCGTGATG
>BMAW01114146.1:79874-104170 GCA_019974015.1 Nephila pilipes
GTCCTAAAATAAATGTGTAATTTAAATTAACTGCTCTCCCTATATTTTGGACTTGATGGATAAGACATTCTCCAACACAGAGCTTTCTCATACCCAAATATTCGTGAATGATATGATGTACACGTTCAGTTGATATCTTTAGAGTGTCTGCTATTTCATTCAATTTCAATTGACGGTCATTCAAAATCATTTTGTGGATTTTTTTAACGTTTTCTCCGGTAACAACCTCTTTTGGGCGTCCACCGTCTTCGGTGCTCATTTCACCACGTCTAAACTTAGCACACCAATCCTTGATTTTTGATTTTCCTGGGGCAGTGTGCGGAAACTTGGCATCAAGCCAAGTGTTTGCTTCAACTGTATTTTTTCCCTTCAAAAAGCAATATTTCGTCAACACGCGAAATTCCTTTTTATCCATTTTTTTCACAATAACAAAAGTTGCTTCACTCAAAATGTTACAATTCACAATATAATGATCCGACAGCTGTCAAATTTATACACGCTTCTTTTGAGGGTTAGGGCTAGCTAAAAAACATATGGATTTAATTCTAGTAGCGCCATCTATGTGTCAGGCCGGGGACTTTTCAATTGACCTGTTATATGTTTTTCAAATACTTTTATATACAATAAATATTTCTTGATATTTTATATTGAGTAGAACTGTTTGTATGTTGCAAAAAAGTGGAACTTACAATGACATTTAAAAACAAAATGTCAGTATTCAAAACTCATACTAACATAGTTTCCTATGTCAGAGCTACATTATCAAAAGTTTAAGAACAGAATATATTAAAACTTCACTTTATGATTCTATGAACATCGAAGGTGATACTAACTGTTCTGCAGGATACTTTACTCGTGAGGAAGCATCAGATGGTTTAGACAATAATTTTACTCAAATATCAGTATCAGAAGATGGTGAATTGTAATACTATATTCGACCAGAATTAAGTAATGAAGATGTGTCACCTGATCCATTGTCGAACTCAAAAGGTTATAAAATTGATCGTGATTTAGAAGTTAAAGAAACGGTGTCATATATCTTTTCAACAGAATTAGATATTCTACGAGATGAATATCACTTAAAAAAAAGGAAATGAGAAAGATACAGACAAATATGCCGATGTTGTGCTTGATAAAGAAAATATGCCTTTCTTAGTTCAGAAAATGCAGTCAAGTATTTCTATAAATAATCCATTAAATTATGAAGAAGATCTTAATTGTGAAGAAAATGATATTACTGACTTCTTAAAAGATGCAGAGCATCAGATTGATACGCTTTTCACATCACAATACACATCAGACTGTTTGATGGACAAAAAAGAAAAACATGAATTTACTGCAAATGAGGAAGATGAAGGAAATGGAATCTATTTCGATACAGAGAGAAGATTGTTAGATTATTTGAATAAAATAAATGACCGAAATAGTTTCACAGACAGCGAAAAGTCATTAAATATTCCTTATAATTCAGAGTTGGATGAGAGGGAAATAGTTTTAGTTAATGAGCATGGTTCAATTATAATTAATAAAAATTGTAATAACTTAATAACTCAGTATTTTAAAAATTCAAAAGAAGGTTCAGAAACTCCATTTAATCTATATTATTACCTAATTTTTGTGTTTATAAAACCAACTTGTTAGTAAAAGCTTTATTTCTAAATTTACCACTTTTCAGAATTCAGATAATGTTATTTCAATAGATAGTGAAACTAAGTATTAAAATTTACTAATGAAAATTTTCATAAGTGTGAAGATTCTTCTGCGAGAATTGAATCAGACGATAAATTACCAAAACGTAAAATGTTGTTTATTATCTCAGTGATGATGATGGAATTTCAAGTACAGCTGAGAGTGTAGACAAGAAATATTTTTTCTAAATCTCTGATAATAAAATACAGTATACAGATTTGAAAACATTTACAAAAAAAACCCCTTTTAAATTAATATTAATTATCCATAACTGAATGTCATGGTATGAAAATGCCAATGAACTTAGTCGAAATGTTACATAATTAAAAGTTAATTTATGTTGTGGGTATTTGCTGAATATTTGTATTGTAGATAATTTTAGAAGATGATTGTGTGTGCCATACCTTTCATATGTATGTATGTGTAAAATGCTTTATGCGTATAAATTCATACTTTGTTTTGGTTGTGGGGAAGATTAGTGATGCCGTAAATGTATATTTGATTTGCTTTACTTTCTTAAGCAAACAGCATAAGTTATTGATACTTGGGCTATCAGCACTTAAGTAGACTATTTTAAAGCAAAATTTATATGTGAAAATGGTGTATTTAAAGTAATAAATTCGTGGAAATAATTTTTTGAATATGTGACACAATGTATTTGTATATGTTTGATTTACTTTATCTCATTAGTATGCATATATTGTAATTCCTTAAGCGTGTAAAGCTTTCTGAAATGCTTTTAACTAACGTAAAAAGATCTTAACGGGGGGTGGAGTTGTGACGTCATGGCTCGTATGTTTATTTTTTGATACTTAATTCTTGGAATGTATATATTTTGTACTTGATTGACGTCACTTCCTCTGCTAAAGCGGAACTTGATTCGCTGCCTCCCCCGACAGTTTCGCAGACGAGATGTTGGCCATGGCGATAGCAGAGGTCTGTAAGATGAATTCTGGTGTATTTGTATGAGTGTGATATGACGTTGTTAATAAATGATTTTGGATTTAAAATGGATGCCTCGAAATATATTTGCCACTACGCCACACTAGTTACTCATAATGCAAACTGTTTTCAATGCTACCGTTTCTTGGAATTTCTAAAGACTTAGTGAATGCTTTTCATACAAATATTACAACAACAATTTTAAATTAAGAAATAATACATTTAAAATCAAAAATTGAACATTAGTTTAACAATATATTCTGGTCTAGATATAAAAAAAACGTTGCACAAACTAAAATATAATGAAAGACAATTATGGTTAACAAAGTTGTTACGACTTACTCTAACAATATACTAGAGCTTATTTGTTTTATCAACCCGTTTAGAATGCCTGCTGGGCTTCGAAAACATTTTTCTGTACAATACATTGTATGTGTATCGTTGCAATACTGAGAAAAAATTATAAGAAATCCTGTATAAAAGAAGAAACACCATGTTATAATGAAACGTTGTTATTGCCATAAGCACTGTTCTGAAACGCAAACAATGTTATGACTTGACTGTCCAGTTAAGGTTAACAGATTACCAAATGTAATCGAAAAAATTCGAAATCAAACTTCTCTATTGGTGCTGAATTATATAATGTCTCCAACCTTCAAAACTTGGAATAAAAACACTTGCAATACGATGCATTGTTGCAGATTGTAATCGAGACATTTTTAAGATATGAGTAATATATTTGCTATGTATAAAGCAGAAAAAAAAACAAGAAAAATTCGTTAATTTTTACTTTTTTATAATACGTGCTACAATAGCTGTGACAAAGGAATGTGTTTTTACAAAGGATTTATTGTATAATTTGTTCTCAATCACGTAGGTAGAGGGCACGGTGTTCATTTTTTCAAAGTTGAAATCAGTAAAGTTTTAAATATGTAATAACAATTTACAATAAATGTGTGATAATCTAAAAGTTTGTCCAAGAAATAACAAGTATCTCTTTTTGTAAAAAAAACATTAACAAAAAATTTGGAAATAAAGAAGCAGTAAAAGGCTTCCTTAAACTACTCTTCTATAAAATGTCAAATATAGATATATATCCGGGAAAAGAAATTATATCTGGTGAAAAAATTTGCTTAGTGTACCACGTTTCGGTTCAAAATGTTAAACCGTATGTTTGTTTACTCAGAATACGTTTTATATTTTTATAACTAAATATGTTTATTTACATTTTTTTGAGTAATAGTTTTAATTTAAAGAAGTTATTTGTCCTATTTGTTCTTTTTTGTGTTTCTTATCTTAATTTTTTAACTTAAAATGTTGTTTTTATCTTGATTTTTCTTTTCTGCAGGGTACAAAATAAGCTGAAAAAAATTAATAAGCTATGTGTGAGTCGAAATATCTAACAATAAATGTGGACTAACTGGAAAATTCAGCATATAAAGAATAAAGAGACAAAAAAGCTACAAATCGATTAAAAACTTTAGAAATTTTTGCAGCAAGATGATAAGCAATAAATGTATTTTCAGCGTATTCAAAATCATGATTCAATTATTTAATTTAAAATCATTACGATGTAAATAAGCTAAATAACTCTAAAATAATAATGATATTTGTAAATGAATGCAAGAGCTAGAAATTGCAAGCTTAAGGCTCCCGTCTACCCGCCATTTTGATTTCATCAGCTTAATGTTAATCCTATGGAATTTCGACTTGAATTCTCCCATCTTTATTATTTGTTCTATTTGAATGCAATAAAATGCATCTGAAAGAGCAAAAAATAATGAATGCTTCTGTGGAATTACTTTTTCCCTAAGACTATTAAAAATACTTGAAAATATTCTTTAAAGACCAGAAAACTCAAAAACGAATCATTAAAACAAGAATTTAAAATATTTTTAAAAATCTTAAGGAAAAAGTAATTCCACAGAAGCATTGATTATTTTTTGCTCTTTCAAATGCACTTTATTGCATTCAAATACATCAAATAATAAAGATGGGAGAATTCAAGTCGAAATTCCATAGGATTAACATTAAGGTGATGAAATCAAAATGGCGGGTAGACGGGAGCCTTAAGTGTTTGAATTTTGCATAATTTTTCTAATGGATATGCACATATTACGTTATTCCATCAGCTTAGTGAGAAATATTTCATAGGGGCTGGAGGGACATATCTCAAAATCAATTTCGAATTCTACTGTTTATTTTCCAGATGAAAATAGTTTTTATGTTGCATGCGGGAAAAAAATCAGTATAAAAATGTTTCATTGGTAAATTCTCACTATACAGCAATCCGTATTAGGAGGGGGGCGTGGTTACAATCTCCATAACTACGCCAGTGCTATGCCATTGCATCCTTCACACCTATTTTAAACTAAACAAAGATATGCTTTTCAATATCAAGCGAAATCATTTGTCGCAATTTATCCTTTTTTCAAAAACTCTCTGTTATTTCGCCAAATAGATCTATAGAACCTATTAGCAAATACGATGTTTCAACTGTTATAACACATTATTGAAAATTATTTTTGTGCTAATGTGAATTGCCATTGCCTTTCAAAGATACATATATTTCAATATATAATTTACGTTAAAACATCTTCCAAGGATGTGATAAACATAACATGCCTCCAAATTAAAGAAGCCGGATCCATCTAAAGAAAATCGATTGGAGCTTCAACATGACTGAAATTGTACTCTTGGGTCCTTAATTTTTCATTAACGCCATTTCCACTGCCTGTATATGCATGTTTATACAGAAAGGTAATTCTTTTTAATAATTCATTTGGGAATGTATTGATTGCTCCGAATATATCGTATGATCTCTTTCAATCCATTTCAATTTGTAAAGCATCCGATATATTGAACATTTTCTTTTAGAACCTATTTCAGAGATCGTTTTAAAAATATATTAAACTTCCCACCATTCATGGAAAGGAAAACAGAGTAGTTTATTATGTCCATTGATATCCATGTGAAAATTCTTTTACACAGGGTTGTGTGTTTTAAAATAAATAGATTTCTTTTAAGCCTATTTAATCATATTACAATTAATGAATTTAAGCATATTAAATATTTTATATTTTGAAATGTAAATTGTTAAATGATATTATTTGTTGAGAAATTTCAGCATTTGGGATAATTGTAAGGGAATATTAATTGTTATTTGGCGTTTCTCAAAAGTTTTAGGATAACTCCAAAAGCTATTAATTCACAGGATAGGTTACATGAAGACTTTCAGAATCTATTATTATTCAACTTCGATAAAGATTATAGAATTTAGCGATTTTGCCTTTGTTTGGCTTCCTATAGCTAGAAATTTGTATTTATGAAAAATGTTACATTTTCGGCACACACAATTTAATTTTTTTTCAAAAGTACTTCACCTTCAAAGTACATTTTAATCGAGTATTTAGTAAGCATAAAAAACTGAAACAAATTTTATTAATAGCATAGAAAATGATTAAAAAGTATGCAAAATATCACAAATCTATTGTAATATAAAAAGTTTAGTAGAAAATATTTTTAACTGTATTAGTATAGCAGTCTGTTTCATTTAAAATATTAATGAAATAAATTTTAAAAACATGTTGAAATTGTATTGCTTAAGTATTTTAATTTAGTTACATTTTAATATAAATATAAAGAAAAGGAAATGCTTGTTCATTGAATTAAAACTTTTAATTGTATTTTATAAAATGTAAAAAAAATTATTCACTGTTAGTTATGTCTGAAGGATTATTGTTAATTTATTTATTTTTTCCAGTTAGCAGCACATATAGGATCTGAATCAAATCAAACATTTTCTGTTTTTTTTATGATAGCAGTTATTTTAATATTTTAGAATGATTAGATATTAGTGTTCAAGATTCCAACGTCAATATATTTTATTTATCTGTATTAACGCATTATTAAATGTAATTAAGTTAAGATAGAGAAAGTGCTTTTTCAAAAATATATATAAAAAAAAAGATTTCCATAGTCCCTGCTTACTAAATGGAGTCTTATAGTCTTAAAAAATGCTCTGTGATCCAGTTCAATTAATTTGAACCTCTATTATTAAATTTAATAAAATTACTTTCACATTAGCTCTTTAAGTATGTATTATTTTTATTTTGACAAACGTTTCTTCAAAACTAACTTTTCTGCATGCATCTTTTCAGATAATGTTCTTAAAATTATCTTACTTTATTCCATCTTATGAATTTTCCTTATTGAATTTTAAAAAAGAGATATTTTGTCGGAATTCTAAAACTTTTTGGGGGGACGTTTTTCGATTTTCAAATTGTGAAGATTAAAAATTTACAAGCACATAAATTTAATGACTACATAAATAAAAATCAAAATTGTATCAAAATTAAGAATTAATATAAAGAATATTTTTCAGTGATTTTATATACATCCCTTTTAGGTATTTTGTATTAACTGTATTCTAATTACTTGAGCATATTTAGTGTCATACTAATTTATTTGATAGTTATTTCTCGAATTTAATAAAATAATAATTATTTTCTCTCTCTTTTCTTCTTCATAAATATAAACTATACTTAAAAATATAAATATAATTTTTCTTTGACACTTGTTTTAGTAAAAAGTATTTTACTTACTGGAACTTAGCAAAATTTTAAAAAATAAAGATGAACTATTGCTTAAAGTCTTACAGAATTAAGACCTTACGAGTTTCACAACTCCATTTAAATTCTTAAAGGTTACTGTAAATTTGCTTAATAATAACTATATTTTAAGGCATTATTTATTGTATCAATTTTAGATAGCATTTTTAAATTATAAGTAATCTCTTTCTGAAGTAATATGAAATAATAATTACTCTTTATTATCCATATAAATATTTTATGACTTTTCAGTTGTTTTAATACTTAATGCAGAAATATTGAAGACTCCATAAAACCAGTGCATCAAATAGTTCAGCAAAGTAATGTAATTTACATACCCGTAAGTTCAATTTAACAATATATTTCTTGATATTAAACTCTCAGAATTCACATCCATGTAATTTGTGAATTCTTCGCATTTAACTTTTTGTAAGTCGTAGAAATTCACAACTAGTACATAATTACAAACAACTTTCTAGAAGTCTAGACGCTAACATTTCCCAAAGGTAGCACAATTTAATAGGAAAACAACACTTCTCACAATGCAGTTCAACAAATTTCGAAAAACAACCATTTTCTCACCAAATGAATGATTACGTTGTAGAGGACAGATTTGTTTCCAAAGTGGAATGTCCTCATCATCATTCCATTAACCTCTTTTCGGGATTTGGTAAGAGCTTAGTGTAACAAATCTCAGCTACGAAATGAGTCGATAATACGTGTCTCCTGAGACTGGGAAAGTTAAGACGTTATTTCGGAATCTGCACATTAGCATTTCAGAAGAGAAAATAGGAAACTACATTTTATTTCCATGCCCCGATAACAAAAGTTAGCTATTGAAGTATTAATTAAATTTATTAGAACTTTTTTTTTTTATTTTTCAATAATTTTTTTTGCTTTAGTTGGTAGTTTAATTTAAGTTAGTTAAGGAATTAGCTTTTATATTATAGTTATTCCGGCTTTAAAGTTATTTTCCTATACAGTTTATACAAATATTCCATTTGACAAATGAAAACTTTTCATCATTAAAAGTTTTCTTTTAAAGAAGCACTTTATGTTAAATCACCAATCTTGTTGTTCTTAACTGCAATTTCTTATCAAACGTGAACAAGTGAAAATGATTTTTTTTATTTCCATGCTTAGAGATTCTAAACATTATAAAGCTCAGGATTTCTTTATTTAAATAAAGTGAAGACACAATTAAAACTCTTTTTTTTTTCAAATTTTGTTATTAAAGAAATGAGCTATACTTCACATAAACATTTTCAGCCAAAATTTTTAATTTCAATCATTTAGTATCAAATGCTTCAGAAGAATTTACCGACTTTTCGAGTGACTAAGATTTAAAAAACTTTTGTTTGTCAGGAATATTATATAGAATATTTTTGGTAAGGGAGAATAAAATTTTTTCGAACTCATTCTAGTAAAGACCAAAAACACACTTCAAATACTTTGTACTATATAATTATTTATATTAAAATGCATATTTTTTACTGACAATATAAATCAAAAAAATATGCAAAATGTTGATCACGATATGTTATATGGAAAAATATCAAAACTTAATTATGTTAAAATACTTTAAGCTATCTTATGTTAAAGTACAAAAACACTCAAAAGCTTAAAATAATGGAAGTTTGATTCTTCTATCTATTAACTACTAAATTATATTTGAATGAGTACCAATGAGTTTTTTTCAAATAAATTTATTTCATGATTAATTATCAGCAAACAGTTTAATTAGTTAATTGTGGGTTTTACTGAAAATGGCTCGAGAACCTCTACACTTTCAAAAGTTTTCCAATGAACTAAAAAGTAAATAATGAGAGAAATCTAATATATAATTTATTTAATTTCTTAGAAGAATGCGAAATGCTTAAGATATTTTAAAATAGAAGTTAAGAAAACAGATAATGTTAAAATACCTTTGATTAAATTCATTGTCCTATTTTCCTATTATTCAGCTAATTAAGATCTAATTTGCCATTACAAAATGTTAACAATAATATAAAAAACAAGAAGGCAAGAGATATTTTTTTATTATATTTTTAGCATTTTTTTAAAAGTTTATTTCTTAAAAATTCATCTCTAAGAATTTAATAATTTCTTATTGTCCATAGCACACATAATTTGTTTTTCTTAAAAATATATCTAAACTAATTAGCATTTCGGAGTGAGGTATCTTTGCGGTGAAATTTGATGTTCCATTTATATTGCTTTCAGAGTAATCGATATAGAGTTTTAAAACCTATTCACATCTGGATGTGCCATTAAACTTGGGTTACTTAATGAAACTTAATCTTTTCTTTTGTGTGTTCTTTAATTTTAAAATTTCACTAAGCGTTGACGAATATATTGTTTTTTATCGATAATTTTTACGCACGAGAAAAAAATTAAATGAAAGAAAGTTATATTTTGAATTATTAAAAGTAGAGTGAAAGCATTTCCCCAAAGATTACATTTATGTATACATTATTTTCAAAGAAATGAAAATTTTTCACTGTTAAAATTTAATCAATTTCTGTTAACTCAACAATCTTATTTATTAATTGTAAATTGAAATTTGTTAATTGATATCAAAAATGCTTTATTTAAATAATAATACTTTCTTTAGCCTCATTAAAATAAGTTTTTATTTTCTTTTAACCCGTTCACTCCTAGCGTATCATATTTCATTCGCTAGTGTTTCCTATCCTGTGCCCAGCGTATCACATTAGATACGCTCCGGGAGTGTCTTCTATGGCCCCAAGTATCAATAGAGATACGCTTGATGAGAACGTTTTATTTGATTTTTTTTAATGTTACTATATGGCGTTACAATACTACGAAATCTATATAGATAGGTTATTTGAAGTATTGCCCTTGGTAATATGGGCTTAGATTTCACTTCTGGCTACCAGGACTGGTAGTTGTTAAAAGTATGTGTTGCGGCGCGGATCTTTAAATGTATTGACATGATTTAAAGGTTGTACTTGATTTCGATTTGCCATTTTTTTCTTGCTTGCTTTTTAGAAGTTCGAATGAAAATTTATGCATGTTTATGGGGCTTAGAGCTTTTAGTAGCAGATGCTCCCAGCTGTTCGTCTCATTCGGTTGGTTTTTATTTGTAGCGACAATCATGACGAAAAGAAAGTATATATCTGATACTGAGATTTGTGAATTAATGAATGAATTTGACAGTATTGTTAGCGAAAATTATACAAATATGTACATAGCCATTAAATGAAAAAAGAACGAAGAAGATGTGCCCTTTGATCAAAATCTTGAGTAAAGCATCAAAAGTTGACAAAATATGCGTGTAAGACAGGTGACGGGGGATTTTGCATTGAAGAATTTTTTCTTATAAAAATACACAATAGCAAAATAAGATTCATTTTTATATCTTAATATTTCATGTAATGGTACATCATTACAGCATGAAATTTATGTAACAAATGTAGGTATATTTGTATTTTCTTAAATATGATTTTCTTATGTAATTTTATGTATAAAATGTACAATTTTCAATTAAATCTTTTTTTTTCTTCTTTCGTATATATTAAGTTTAATGCATTTTAAATGATATAAGTAGAAATCAAAATATTCTAATGAATAGAAGATTTTAGAGGAATTTTTTTCGCGAATTAGGCTTAATATCTAAAATCGTCTGGGCACAGCGTGACACTCTTTTTTCTCCCTCCGATAGCGAAAGGATTAAAATGAATTCTTTATATTTAACATTAATAATCCTCCCACCCGTATGTATTTTAAATACAATAATATTGGTTAGCTATTTTAGGTTATTCTGATGAACTATATAAAAATCCTTATAGTGAAGTGTATTACTTAAATTATTATGTATTACTTTAAGTTATATTACGTTTTAATGTTATTTTATAATTATAACTAATTATTAATTATAATGTTTATTTATAATATTGTTAATTTTTAAATATATCTCACAAGATATAAAATCAAAAGTAAACTATATATTAATGCTTTGATCTAGAGTCATGTAAGGTAACAACAATCAATAAAAAAAAGTATACAATTGAAAAAAAATTGCAGTTTCTGAAATATAATTAATAAAATTAGCTATTAAAATAAAAGTAGTTGTCTAAGTGATATATTTAGAATTTATATGAATAACAAATATTAATATCTATATAATTTTTAGTAATTAAAAACAAAACTTTTACAAATGAGGTATTTTAAGACCCCTTATATTATAAATAAAATTTAACATACTTATTCGTAAATTAGTAGTTAAACAGAAACAAATAACTATATTTTCTTTATCACACCTTATGTGAATATAATCAGAATAAAAGATAAAAAAAAATATAAAGAAATTAACAAAGTAAAGAAGCAAAATTTGAGTTAAAGAAGAAAAAAAATGTAACAAAAGAAATCAAACTAATAAATATTTCATAAAATAAATAAAGATGAAAAAGGAACAGATAGGAAGCATACGTTATTTGGTATGCCTATAAAGAGAAAATAAGAGAAATAGAAAAAAGGTTACAAAACAAAACATAGCACTACAAAATTCATCAATTGTAAATGATGCCTAGAGATTAAACTATATTCATGTAATAGTACCAGTCAAATCTTCAAATATAAATATAATAACAGACAAACCAAAAAAGAAAAGTAAATATAAAATCTTTAAATTTTGAGTATGACTTAAGATAGATTTAATGCAGGTTAAAGAATATTTTATCGTTACCAAACTTCTCCAAATAGAAAAAAAGTGCAATAAACAAGAATGGTAAAACTATAAATTTTAAATTACAATAATACAAAAAGATGAAATTAATTAAATAATATACAAGCACAGAGATAGCTAAAAAAATATCTCATGAAAAAAATAAAAAGATCATTCCAAGAAAAAAAATGGGAAAGATTTTAAAATGATAACACAAGCTTACATGATTCACTAAACAGATCTGAAAATGGACGAGAAATTCCCGCTCAACTCTAAACTTAACCTACACTGGTTAATTTTTGTAATACCCCTAATAAGAAAGAATCTACTACTAAACCTTAAACATCGGAAGTACACAATAATGTCCTCTATCAGAGGGAAACTTAGTGCTACCAATTCTATTAAATTATAAAAAAGTCTATAAAACTAAAAAATTGATTTAAAAAAAAAAATCTAAAGAAATCTTTAAAAAATGTAAATTACTAAAATTTCTAAATTTAATATGCTTTAAATGAATCTCAACATAATTTCAAGTCTTACATGCTTGCATGCAAATTTCTTGAAAATGATCAAAGTTAATAAAAATGCATTATACTTAGTCTAAAATTACGTAAGTTATGATTATAAAATATGTTTCAAAATATTCTAATATTGATGAGCTCATCCATAATGGAATAGAAAATTAAACCTTGCATCATAAAAATCACTGAAACATTTATCTTTTATTTTTAAAACCTATTTAAAAATTAGTTATACTAATTTTAATTTGATATAAATTAAATACACTGGATAGATTGATAAATAATGTTTAAAATATTTATTATTATTGTTTTGATAAAATATAATGTTATCAATGTACCTAAACATATTAAAACTATTTTACTCATTTAAATGTTTCATAAAAGTTAAATAAATGGTGTTGTAGGATCAACGTAAAATCATAGCACGTGGCAAATGAAACATCCTTAAATGCTATTTTAAACAATAATGGTGCTCAGTCAGAGAACAATTAAACATAATCTCGAAAATAAATGTATGTAATTGCAAAAATTATCAATACTTAAATTTTATGGTTATGTTTCGGATAACTTACAATTCTTTAAGCTATATTAAAATTCTATTCACAAAAATGAATAACTCTCCAGTGTTTATAAACTGTGATATTTGTAGATTTTTTTAAAGTGATATAGCTGCAATGTGATAAAAAGATTTATGTTTTAGACGGAGCTATATACATAGGCAATTAATTTACTGGTAAAACGTTAGGAGAAGAAAGGAATGTATTGATAAATACTTACGTGACCAATTATTTAAGTATTAAACCTATGGAAAATTCTGAAATTCTTTCAGTTTTAATTATCTTATATTATGCTTTTCGAACACAAAGTATTTAGATTATTCAGGGGTAAAATGAAAAAGTAAGCAATATAATAGATTCGATTCTTTTGAAAATAATTTCATCAGATTTGATATCAGAGTTTTGTAAGACATAAAGCAGCTCTCCAGCTTATAATTTAGACGATTTTCTATAGCTATTTTATTAGCAACTGAGGTCCGAATAAATGGAAAATGTACTCAAAAAATCGTGAAAGAATAAAAAAAGTTGGACACAAGCCTTTCAGAAATTTTCTCCCTTCTCAAAAAATGAATTTATTGCTCACAGAAATGGCAGCGTGCAATAAATGACCATTATATTCACATCTGCAGAGTTATGAACAAGCCATGATGACAATTCTCTTATTTTTTCAGGTAGTTCTTAACTTAGAAAAATAAGGAATTGTTATTGAAAATAAAGGCGATATTTTATTTTCTAAGAGAGAAAATGTAGGCTATCAGAATATTATTGTAAACAAGTATTTTCCATTTGTGCAAGAAAATGCAGAATACTTTATTATGTTACAAAAGGGAAATCATCCAAATTGAGAGAAAATAATTAGCAATCGTAAATAACTGGGTCAAATTATTTAATAAGTAACAAAATAAAGTTATTGTAACTGTAATGGTTGAAATGGTAGGTGTAAATCATCGCGAGATGTACTTTGTACATTTAATACTGGTGCTCAGGAAACATACTTCAAAAAGAGCCACTAACATGCCATGTGGTTGACTCGTGTGGAAAACGATGAGTTGCAGATTTTAATTTTGGACTCTTTGGTGCTAAGACATCATTTATGCACCATATATGAAGTCATAAAAACAAATATAAGGGACAGAAACTGGACTTTATAGAATTGTTCTAGAATTGCTGAAAATCATTAGTACATTGATAACAGCAAAACTGGATTGAAACAAAATAAGCTCTTGAAAATTGGATTCGACTTAATTATCGAATCCTGGATTTTCACCTTAACCTTCTAAAATAAATACCGTGTGTAATTCAAAAGCTTTACACACACCATCTTCATCGCTAATAACGCCGATATTTCCGATTTCTCTATTTCTTTAAATTTTTCTGTATTAATTTTTCCTATTCATAACACCTCAGATTCATTGATGTCCTTAGTTATGTTGTTATTTATAGGTAGAGGTTATACGAATGTCTTATTTGGGATAAATGAGTCTTTTTATAAATCCACATTTTATTTTTAATTTACACGCACGGGATATAGAGTGTAACAGATTTTAATTAATTTAACGTGGTGACATGTGACCGACCAAGATCTTTGCACCTTGGACTTCACGAGAATCATGATGTATCGATAGGTTTCTTATCGGCGTATTCCAGAAGCGTGAAACCAAATAATGAAGAAAAGTAAATTTAAGTGTGAAGAAGTGTTGTAAAGGTAGAACTCATGAATTTCTGTGGGATAATGGAAATTTCCGCCAAACTCAAGAATAGTCCCTATAGAATGTTATAACTCACGTTATACGACTGAAATTAATGAGAGATTAAGTGGACAAGGACCTGGGCGTGTCTCCGTGACACCAGAAATTCAAGGTAATACAATAAATTACCACAAAGGAACAGTTTTTCTCTACATCCTCAACAGTAATGCTAATTTACACGTCATGATTCTTGTACAATGTGAGATAACTAAATCAAACAACGTATTGAAGTATAAGAAAATGTTAGTTGAACAGGAAAACATGTGATAATCCGTTACAAAGGGTCATTTAGTTTAATATTCATTAGAAAAATATCAATGATTATATTTATTGTTTTAAAAATTTACAGTAATTTAAATAAAGCTAAGGAGTTTTCATTTTCAATGAATAAATATATTAATCGGAGTTTTAAAAAAATGGCTGCGTAAAAGTACTAATAGATACATCATATTTTATTTGCAATTGTAATTCTTGTTTCCTGTTTTTGCTATTTTTTAAAATAAACTAATGTTATTTACCAAAAATATTAGTTTGTTATTCTAATTAGCCTGATGTAAATATTTGATTAAGTTTTATAGGTACTTTTTATTTATAAATTATTTTAACACCATTTAAATCTAACGAAAAATTAAACACCTGTTCTCAGACCTTAACAATAATTTGTGATAAATCCATAGCGTAAAAATTGCTTAGTATAATAAGAAAAAAAATGAAGTATATTTCTATGACAGCAAAAATTCAGTTTTTTTTTCTTTATGTTTTGGAATCCACACTCTTTAGTTCATTTTTAAAACAAAGTTTAAAAATAGTACTACAATGTTTCTTATCATTCAGAAAACTTCCTCATATTATTTCTTTAAAACAAAAAGGAGAAAATATTCTCCCAATAGACATGTTAAAACTCATGCAACGTACAAAATAAGTCTGGAAACTTTTGAATTTTTCTCTGAAAAAGGAATAGTATAATACGGCTCACACAAAATTTTATGATACTTTTCATCTTGGTGCATCTTATTTACTTCTCTTACTTTTTCGTGGTATAAAGTCAGTTCGTAAAAAAGTTCTACTTCCGTGCTAAGCTGCAGTATTCTTTTACGCATCGTAAAAATTCTTTAATGTCCTTAGGAGCTTAAGAAAACGTGTAATAAAGTCATGAATACCTGCTTTTAGAAATATTCTTTTCTGTAAGCGAAATGTCAGCAAAAGTGTAATTTATTTAAATTATGAGTACATAACTGTTTTAAAATGTCTTTCTTGATACGGTACAAACAAGAGAACGTCAAGGGAACCACGCTTTTTTTAAAAATAAAACATTAAACACAGTAATAAGGTTTTATTTTATATAAAAGTATTTTATATAAAAAAAAGTATATAAATTTTGCTTCCTACATTAAGTAAAAGAAAACAGTTTAAAATATATTTTTGTTTTTAAATTTTTTTACGTTCTTTATTACTTTTTTGCTTCGCTATATATGAAACCTCCTCTGATAGTTATCTTTGTTTTCCATTATGAATCTTAACTAGAAATAGTAACAGATAGTAGCATGTTGTCTGACAGAGTATAGTTATAATACTAACCAATTTACTATTTTCTCTTTCTTCAATGTAAAACTCGTTAGTTAGTCATTCTTTCTATGTAGTTACACTCTATAAACTTGTTGGGATACCAATTTAAATCTACTCTTACTAATTCGCTCGGACTCCAGTGAATAGAATAAATTGAGATATCTCTGAGCTTGAATTATTAAATTATTATTTGTCTTGAAAATATATGGGAAAGATGTATGTTGATAACCGTCAATTTCCCATAATTTCCTTTAAGAAGGTGTGCGGAATGTAAGCAATTCTTCTGTCGTTCCTGAGAGCTGTTACATTAACATTTCACTTTAGCCATTAAATTAATTAGTTCCATTAAATTAATTAGACACACCGAAAACGTACAAGAAACTTCAAAATGTCGGAGCTTTTAAATAACACTTATTTTAATGTAAACAGAAACATCTCCAATCATTACAACAGTAGACAGATTCTAAATATCATAGAACAACACATCATAAAAATAATGTCTTTGTTGCTAATCGCACAGAAGCAAATCTCTTTATAATTATTTAAGCAACCGATTTTTTCTTGATATTACTCTTGTCCTTTTTGAGAGGCAAAGAACGACTCATTTTACTCAAACTTAACATTTACAAATTTAAAACATAAGCGAATGGAGAAAAGATCGTCTGCTTTTGTCCTTCAATTCTCCTTGCAGCTCCGCAGTCAAAAATGATTTCAAAAGATGACGTAGGCAGCCGCCACAAATAAACAAAATCATTAATAAAACAAATCAATATATTAAGTTACTGATTAAATATTGAAAAATATATCTAAGAATTTTCCCTTTGAGATTTCTTACCGAATTCCATAGTAAAACTCGAAGAACAACGAAGCCATTAAACCAAACATGAATTTTAATTAATTTTCAAACTCTTATGTTAAAGTGTTTCTTAACGCATGTCAATTTATTAAAAAAATTCAGCTCAAATTTATTTTGGGTAGTTTAATACAAATTTATGTTATATTCGTATTAAATTTAATCACCTGATTTGATATGTTATTGCATATTGATGTGAAAAATTTCATTAGTAAATGAAAATTAATTTTTTTTTCAAAAAATAATATCGTTTTATTGATTCGTTAGTTTAAATGGGTAAAAGATGAATATTATGTTTAAAGTTCCTTAAGGGATCTCAGGACCCTTAAATCTCAATATTTTCATTTTTTTTAAAGGAAAAAAAATATATGTTAGAATCTTTTCTGATCATTTTTGTGTCAACAGTTTAAAGAGGCAACCGAAAGTTCCAGACTTCTAGAAAAATTGCTAAATCTTGAAATCTTGCTTAACTTTAGAACATTAGTGTACGTAAATTTTACGTAGGTCTTCATTTATTGGTTCTTTTCTGGTCTTTCACTTCCACAGATATACTTGTTTGATTTTGAGTGCTTCGACTTAGTAGACTGCATTCTAAGTGGTTTGATTTTTTTCACGATTCATCTGACTTGCTTCATCAACTAGAACTCAACACGTGAATTTTACGTGTAGCTAGCAATACGAAAAAATTCACCCACTTAAATTTTACGTGTCGCTAGTAATACACGACTTCTTAAGGCTCCCGTCTACCCACCATTTTGATTTCATGAGCTTAATGTTAATCCTATGGAATTTCGACTTGAATTCTCCCATCTTTATTATTTGATCTATTTGAATGCAATAAGGTGCGTATGAAAGAGCAAAAAATAACGAATGTTTCTGTGGAATTACTTTTTTCCTCCGATTTTTAAAAATATTTGAAAATATTCTTTAAAGACCAGAAAACTCAAAAACGAATCATTAAAATAAGAATAAAAATATTTTTAAAAGTCTAAGGGAAAAAGTAATTCCACAGAAGCATTGACTATTTTTTGCTCTTTCAAATGCACTTTATTGTATTCAAATAGATCAAATAATAAAGATGTGAGAATTAAAGTCAAAATTCCATAGGATTAACATTACGCCCACGAAATCAAAATGGCAGGTAGACGGGAGCCTTAAAAGAGGAACATTTTTACATTTAAAATATTATATTGATTAATGTGACATTGGAAGCAATATTTTTGGAGAATTTATACCCAAAAATTTTTCTATCATTCCTACACATAATTTTAAAGTAGTCCTAGTGATAGCGTCTTTATTTTGAAATTTGTGAATGGTGTATATAAAGTTTCCCATTCTTATTTCATACTGTGTTGCAGAAATGGTCAAATGAAGCAACGGATGAAGAAATCATAGAATTGATTTTAGAATCTGATGATAACAAAAGTAGTGATAACGTTGAATGTGATGAAAATGGCTGAATGATAGTGATCTAGATGATATTCCTGATGATAAAGTAGAGATCGATCTTGAATTAGTGATTCATTACCCGATACAAGGATTTGAGTCGTGATATGGACAAAAATAAAAAAAAAAGAAAATTGAATTACATTTTGAAAAGAAAAATAAAAAGTCTACAAATATTCAGGAACTGAATTAACAAGATAATATTATATTTTTGGATGCTGACTTAAATAAAAGTAATATATGGTTATGAATGGTATACGAAAATTAATGATAACACTAAATAAAAAACTAGCGCAAAAAATAATGTTCATATTTGACCAGGTCCAGTTGCTAAGGCTCGATTTGCTAAGGACCAATTGATTGTTTTAATTTGTCTATTCCCGATGTAGTAAAGAAAGAAATACTCACAAAAACGCAAAAATAAACCGAAAGAAGATAGGTTATACAAATATTATGGATGATTCCCTAAATAATTTAAGTTACGATTATCTAAATATCTTGTTTAGAATATAAATACAAACTTCAGTTTTACAAGATAACCATTTGACAACAAAAGTTATGTTAGATGTAACTTTTCTTGGTGGAGGGTATATAGCATCATCCAAAGCAAATGCGAAAAATCTATATGTGAAGAGCACCAGAAGTCGTAATTCTGCATTGGTAACCAATTATAATGGAAATTTATTTTTTATTTGTGTAGATTATGTTATATTTTAAGGGCAAATAATTTTCATTATATTTAAAAGCAATATTAATGTAATAACAAATAAAACGAAGTTTACTTAAGCACGTAATTATTATATTTCTCTAGTTATAGCGCCATATATAAACACGCTCATGTCCTAGGGTCAATAATTTTTTTCATTTATTTTCCCTGCTTAAAAGTCAGTTTCATTTTTCAGGAAACACAAAAAAAATTAAAGCACTTCTTTTCTCAGATACTATTTGTTACATTAGCTTGACCTACATACATATTACAAACATGCTTTCTTACACTTATATGTGAATTTGTAAACAAATTGTTAATATGAAAAATTTTATAATTAAATTTTATAATTAAAATTTCATAAGGTCTCAAAGTTTCAGAAAATAATCGTATCTAAAAAAATTGTTTTCTCTAACATTTTAAAAGTATGATTAACTTCCAAACTTAGCATTTGTTTTCTAAATAACGTTATTTCAGTAAACTTTGGTCAATGCTGAATTTCAGAATCTCGTAGTTGATTCAAGTAATTTTGAAAAATTGTTCAGTATATATTTCTTTATAAATATATGTACCATTTTTTTTTTTTTTGTCTAAGATATTTTTAAATGTCTCATGAAAATATGAGAATTATATATATACAATGTACATTAATATTATACTCTAAAACTATCAAGTTTCTGTATTTTTCATTGGTAAGTTACTGTGCTTTAAAAAAATGATGTATACACGGAAAATATAGAGATTAAGAGTCTCATGAAACATTGAATAATGTATCTCAGGAATTTCTTTTTACTTTTTGGAATACCTTTATCTTAAAATCCTACTCCTTAAAATATACACAAAATCATAATCTTACAATATACACTCAAAAAATAATTTCCAGAAAATCTGTCCAAGAATACGCATTGAATGACAAATTTTTGTTAAAATGAATCATAATGCTCTTATCTTTTATACACATAGAGAAAGTTGTTCTCTTTCGACGATTCTCACTTCCCCAATAGTATCCTAAAGAAGATATTGAGCCATTTTTCTTTACACACAGCAACCGAAAGACATGTTCACATACACTCAAGAGCCAAAACATTATGACCATCTGTCAATAACGAGTTGGCCCACCTTTGGCGCGCAACATAGCTTCAACCCGCCTTGGCATGGATGCCACAAGTCCTTGGTAGATGACCGGAGACAGATTGTACCAGATGTTTCAGCAACGGTCACGCAAATCCGAGATATTGCGAATTGGTGGTCTTTGAACTCTGAGCTGCCGTCCCATGACATCCCAAATGTGTTCTATCGGATCATGATCCGGTGAGTTAGGCGGCCAGGACAATAACTGGAATTCAACATCACGTTCCTGGATCCATTCTAACACAATTTTAGCCTTGTGACACGGGGCGTTGTCCTGTTGGAACATTCCATTTCCAGCTGGAAAAACAGAGGCCATGTAAGGGTGCAACTAGTCCGCAATGATCTTCAGATACCCTGTAGCATTCATGGTCTGCTCTACCACAACCACGGGTCCCAGAGATGCCCTAGAGAACGTCCCCCAAAGCATAATACCGCCACCACTGGCCTGTGTATGACCTACTGTACATTGAGGGAGCAACTGTTCGCCTAGAAGACGACGTATCCTGACACGGCCATCGGCGTGATGAATGACAAACCGTGATTCATCTGACCACGCAACTCTCTTCCACTGATCCATGGACCAGTCGTGATGTTCCCGGGCCCAGCGCACGCGCAGTTGGTGATGACGCTTGGTCAGCTAAGGCACACGAGTAGGACGTTTGCAGCGTAGCCCCATATCCAATAGTGTCCGCTGAACAGTGTGCTCCGATACTATTCTACTTGGCCCTGCATTGTATTGGGCAGTAAGATGAGCCAATGTCTGGCTCCGGTTTTGCTTCACCATGAGAGACAGTCTCCGACGACCTTTTTCTTTGATAGCGTGTGGACGTCCAACACCATGTCGTCTACTGCTGGTTTCACCGTAATTCATCCACTTTGCATAAGTACTGACAACTGTAGATCGTGAACAACCCACGAGTCGTGCAGTTTCGGAAATACTTGTTCCGAGCCTTCGAGCCATTACAATCTGCCCTCTATCAAAGTCACTTAGATCCGCAGCCTTTCCCATCACACACAGAAGTAAGTGAAAGAATACCGGGAATACATTCTTAAAGTGTACCAGCGCTTGTTTGGGATAGAACGCTTTTTCTCAGTATATAGTTGGAAGTGTTTAAGTGGTAGGACTTAAATGAAGATTTCAGTTTTTAAACTGGTATTTAGTGAAAGAATGATTCTTCAGACTCTCCAGCAGCAGTTAAATACCACTTCCACCTGATCGCGTGCCTTCCACGTCATCCAGGCGAGTTCATTGCAAAATGTAGGGGTGGTCATAATGTTTTGGCTCTTGAGTGTAAATCCGAGAGAAGTAATGAAAGATGTCTTTCTCAGAATAGTTTCCGGACATTTAGATGATCCTATTTGATAGCTTATGAGATTAAATATAGACATAGATATTTTTATACGTAAAAAAGAGAGATGCTTGAACCAAGACATAAATTTAGAAAAAAAAGTGAGAAATTCTAAAAAAATTAGAGTTTAATTCTACAATATATCTTCTAATTTCACGTTTAAAATACTTGTTTTAAGATGTTACAACAAAACTCTTTTCAGTTACCTTTTATTTTATATTTTAATAAAATCGTAATTTTTTTGTGGTTGTCACGTTCGATGCATGTAGTTATTCTAAGAACAATAGTATAAATACACAATTTCTTACTCAAATATTAAGGGGCCATAATACCCATTGAGAAGTTTTTTCTTAATTAGATATTCATAAGAAAACGTTTTTCTTCATCATATTCTAACTTACATGATATACGCATTTCAGAAACGAGAAACTGCATTTTGAAACAAACAACTATTTAAAATTGCGTTTTTCTCTCAAAATACTACTATATTGCAAAGCAGTTACGGTTACTGTAAATTATAATTTTTTTAGTAATGTTTTCTCTATTTTTATTTTTCTGCTTAGTCGTAACGCAAAGGATTCTGACGATAGATCTCATCATTTTAAAACCCCTGCCGAAACTGAAGAAGACGACACCCGAGCTGGAAGGCTCAGAGGTATTGGAAGTAGAAAAGTTACTCAAACTAATTGTTTTAAATGTAGTTCCATTCAGATTATATGACATTTCAGAAAAAGGATTGACTTTTCAAGTAATGTTTGCATGTTTACTGTACTTTTTTTGCGGTAAGGTTGACCAGATTTCCTTTTTAAAAGATAAGAAAACTATAAACATTAATTTTTTTTGTGTTTAAGTGAGTAACAAAAGAATAAATTGGACGGAGACATCAAAATGTGTTCATTTCTGTAAAATATTGATATATGAATGTAATTGCTTATTGACGTCAAACTGAGAAGCAACTCGAAGATTATTGGCAGAGGAACTTAACATTTTGTTCCTCGGGGAAGTAACGAGAGCGACACCTGATCTAGTATTTATATCTCCGAAATTCCACACTACTTCAATGAGTAGACTTGGAAGGTCGAGCAGATTTAACGTACATCACCCCTGTTTCTCTGCGAGTTTTTTTTAGTGGCATCAGGCTTCGTACTGACAACTTGACGGAAAAAACTCCGGCCGCCAATCCGAGACCGTGATCACCTCTGAAAAATATAAGTATAGGTATTTGTAGTTGTTGAATCACTTTTTTTTCTTTTAATAAACTTAATTTTCCCGCCAGAAATTATGAATAATATTTTTTTTGAAATACGGAACAAATGTGGATTCATATTACGAAATAAATTTAAAAGCTGAACGGGTCAGTTTTTGGCTTGTATGTATTGCAATAGCAGTTATGCTCAAGATAAATGGTACTAATATTTAATATTTAAGAATATAGATTTCTAGTTTTATGGAAAACATTAATTAACCGGTCAATTGAAAAGTCCCCGGCCTGACACATAGATAGCGCTACTAGAATTAAATCCATATGTTTTTTAGTTAGCCCTAACCCTCAAAAGATGCGTGTATAAATTTGACAGCTGTCGGATCATTAGTTTGTGAATTATAGCATTTTGAGTGAACTTTTGTTATTGTGAAAAAAATGGATAAAAAGGAATTTCGCGTGTTGATAAAATACTGCTTTTTGAAGGGAAAAAATACAGTTGAAGCAAAAGCTTGGCTTGATGCCGAGTTTCCGGACACTGCCCCAGGAAAATCAACCATCAAGGATTGGTATGCTAAGTTTAGACGTGGTGAAATGAGCACCGAAGACGGTGGAATCCCAAAAGAAGTTGTTACCGACGAAAACATTAAAAAAATCCACAAAATGATTTTGAATGACCGTCAATTGAAATGAAATAGCAGACACTCTAAAGATATCAACTGAACGTGTACATCATATCATTCACGAATATTTGGGTATGAGAAAGCTCTGTGCAAAGTGGGTGCCACGCGAGCTCACTTTTGACCAAAAACAACGACGAGTGGATGATTCGGAGTAGTGTTTGAAGATGATCAAGCGTTATAAACCCGAGTTTTTGCGTCGATAGATGACAATGAATGAGACATGGCTCCGTCATTTCACTCCGAAGTCCAATCGACAGTCATCCGAGTGGACTGCACACCATGAACCCGCTCCAAAGCGTGGGAAAACGCAACAGTCGGCTGGCAAGGTTATGGCGTCTGTATTTTGGGATGCGCATGGAATAATTTTCATTGACTACCTTGAAAAAGGAAGGACCCTCAACGGCGACTATTACATAGCGTTATTGGACCGTTTGAAGGACGAAATCTTCGAAAAACGGCCGCATATGAAGAAAAAGAAAGTGCTGTTTCATCAAGACAATGCACCGTGTCACAAGTCAGTGAAAACGATGGCAAAAATCCATGAATTGTGCTTCGAATGGCTTCCTCATCCACCGTATTCTCCAGATCTGGCCCCCAGCGACTTTTC
>BMAW01114146.1:104570-116503 GCA_019974015.1 Nephila pilipes
TTTTTGTTTTCATAAATTAAATTTCAGGATCTGCCATATTTATTCTTCAGTCAAATTTTAAAACATAAGAATATTATTCTATTCAGTATGTTTTATTTCTTTAATTTTTATATTCATTCGTTTTTGCATTTTCCATACTGATTCGCATTAAAATCCATGAGTCCGATACATAACAATGATATTTATTCTTCGTCATGGTAAGCTAATTTAATTTACCCAGAAAACGGAAAAAAATTAATTTTGCTCAAGCTCCTCAATTAAAACTTAAGAATGTTTGATTAAATGAAGCATATCTTGTGTGTGGGCGTACTCAAATATTGATCTATTAATAGATATTTCTTCACGTTTACGTAATACGTTGTCAACACTGTTAGACATTCCAAAGGTTTCCCATGTCTGAAAATACTTCAACAAAGTATGGTACATTTACTTTAAATTACTCAAACAAAAACCTTGATTTTTTTTCCACATTGATCGAGTTTATTTTCCTTTATTAATTAATTTAAGGAATTCGTCAAGAGAAAAATATATTTCTTCTATGCCAAGTTTAAATAATTACTTTTTTAAAATTAAAACCAACATAAATCATATTTTAACATCAATATTGAGATATTGTTATGTTTATTTAAACATAGAAAATCACATTTATATGCATGAATTAATATGTATGTGATTATGATCTATTAATAGCTATTCATAGTTTCTATAAATAGCTACTAATAGCTATTCATAGTTTCTATAAATAGCTATTAATAGCTATCAATAGCTGTCTTTACATTTGCAAATAATTGACTTACATTTAGGTACATCTTGCATAAAATTCATTATATTTATAACTTACTGAGTACTTATAAAGAAAAAATCTCTACATTGAAGATAATTATAATTTTTAAAATTGAATTTAATAAAAGTTAATATTATTAAAATAGATATTGTGCATATTACTTAAAATTTATAAGCGTTTATTAGAATAAAAATTATGTTCACACTCACACTGTATTACAAATAATTTCATTTCATAATGTGTAAAATACCATTGTTATGGATAAAATTATATTTTAAAGAAAGTCTAAAAGATTTCGACAAAAAAAAAAAAAAAAAAAAAACTTTAGGGAAAAAAGTCGCAAGACCAGATACTTTTCTCTAAGGCTGTTTACAATTTTAAAATCCAATTTCCGAACATTAGATTTTCTAATTCTCTTAAATAATACATTTATGCAATCAACGAAGTGTTCACTATTTTTAAGAGCAAAAAAGGAGCATTTGATGCATTTTAGTGTCTCAGTTACCTTAATTGGAGTTTTTTAAATCTTGCCATAATGACAGAAGCGTACATATAGATACAATATAATAATACCTCTTGTAAATACAATACATTGTGTTAAAGACTTAATTCATTCTTTACACGCTTTGCTAATTCGAATTTTTCTAATTTTTCATATAAAAAAAACTATAATCATTAGATCATATATCATAGTCATAAACAAAAAATATCACACAAATATTATTTTCTTTATGTCCATGTAGTTTTCTTATGGTAAATATTTTGTCTCAAATTATTGTTAAATTATTCTTAGTTATTATATATTCCAATCAATATTTTGCAATTCAAGTTTCCATCTTTTAATTCAGATTATCTTCACTTAAGGTGAAAAGATATCATCAAAAATCAATTCTCAGTCAAAATATCGATCTGTTTAGCCACTCAGGGTGCTATTGTTTTCTATAACTTATAAATGTCGTACTTGACTAGTTTTCAAATATTTTTCTTGGTTTTGCATATATTTCTTATGTCTGCTTTTATCAGAAATGAACTGAAGATACAAAAATTTATTTAGTGATAAATTTCTCCCGAATTGTTTGCTGGATTGAAATAAAATATATGTGTAATATATGTTTGATACCTGCTTTCACCACTAATGAAATCAATTTTCAAAAATATGTCGTAATAAATTTCTAGTAATTTTTTTATTGGTTTGAAGTGAAATAAATATAAAAATTAAGTATTTTATTTACTTAACAATTTATGTATTACCTCAAATCAAATGGAAGTTGGAAAACTGAAAATGAATAACATTATTCAGAATTTTAAGACAGAGGACTAACATATTGAGCAGCCATTTTATTTTCTTCAAGAATTTCAAACTACGTCTTTTTGTCTTTTTAGTTAGGCTTCTTTCTTGGAAAGTTTTGGGTTCAAATAATTTTAATATTGGTTTACTATTATTAGTCACCCATTGGGCTATTGTTTTAGGTAGACCACTTTTGGTGTATCTGATCATTTCAATTTTTATTGTTTGCTTCAATTTTAATTACATTTGCCTCAAATATATTCAATTGAATAATTTATCATGTAGCTGATTACATGTAGCTGATATAATAATTTTAATTTAATAATTTATCACTTGCTTTAATTGTAATTACTATTAGTATAAATATATTGAATTTAATGATTTATCGTTTCCTTTAATTTTAATATTGGTAAAATTTACGAGTCTAAATATTTCACCGTTTTCTTTAATTCTTTTCTTTAATTGAGAAGTTTAATAATAATTATAAGAAAACGAACTTCTTGGGTGACTAAATCAGTAAAATGCAAAACTGCATAGAATGTTTTAAATTTTCCTCTGTCTTATTTAGGAGCTGATTTACAGCTGTTTTAATATACTACATAATCATGAATTTCTCTGGCCGTGAAGGTTCAACAAAAAAAATCTTTACATTCATTACTTTAAAACACAATATCTCAGACTTTTACGCATCAATAAACCTGACATTTTATAAATATTTTTCTCCAAATATTTATACTTAGAATAAACTATTCTAGAGATTTTATGTTGAGTAGAAGTGTTTCTATATGCAATAAAATGAAATTTACAATGACTCTTAAAGAACATTTCTATGTTCAAAACTCGAACCAAAGTAGCTTCTTATGTAAGAGTTGTATTATTAAAATAATAGTCAACTCTTCAGATAATGTCCTATATTATTCAATTTACAAAATGTCCATACATTATTTTCCTTTGAGCTACCATGTTTTCAAGAGCGCCTTAATTTTTGCTTATGTTTCAGTAAAATGCCCTAACTATAAAACTTTTTTTCATTCTACTACTACTACTACTACTACTAACAAAACTTTTTTTTAAGTTTTTCTCGTTCGAAAGTCACAAGGTTGTAGAATATGCATTTTTAGACACATTTTTGATTAATTTAAAAACCTTCTTCGAAGACCTAATTTAGTGGTTCAAACTTATGAAGCCCCTGTGTTAGACGTATTTGTTGTCTTTTTTTTGGATTAGTTCATGGATTACATTCAAGTAGCGTTGAAAGTACACAAGACTTACTTAATTAGTTAAGTTATATCTAGACAGCTTGTTTTGTAGTGAGTCGTGTCATGAATTCTCTACTAGCACTTATTTGACTCATTATAACTTAACAAAATTGAGTCAAAATTTGATCAATTGTTTATTAATGTCGTATTTAGAAACAACACGAGGGCTTTTAGCGATGAACCTCATAATTTGGAACCTCATTCAAGGGACGATGATGATATCTGAGCTGGCACCTCATTCTTCTAACATCCACACCAAACTAACTGAAGGATTTAATATCTCAATACATTAAACGTACCTGAAACCTGGCTACACGGCATGTATTCACTGGATCCTGCGTTCGAGCCCACGAATCGACCGAAACAACGCTGGCTACCTTGACCACTAGGCTATTACGGACATTCCAAAGAATCACAGAATAAAGTTCAAACTAACTTTTACTATCCCTGATAGATTAGTACAAAATCAAGATATTTATGATATTTCATTTGTGAAGTAGATCCTCACGCGTCCACTACCAAAGATTTATATTTCAAAGTGCAAACTTTATCTTACCACTGATTAATTAAGTCAGCGTCAGTGCTAAACGTATAGCCTGGATCCTGCCAAATATTCATTCTTCAATAATCACTTACCACTAATTAATAAATCGAGCTTTCCTATCTCTTCTATACCACTAACATTCTTATCAAACGCATCCCTGCTTATTAATGTTCTCCCTCTGAATGTTCTGTTCCCTGTTTGCGTATTCATATCACGTCCATGCCACCAATATTGCGAATCAATATTGCAAGATCACCAATTGTGAGGGTAAACGCAACGGACTCTCTATCAGAAGGTAATTAATATCATACAAGAATATTGGAGACCTCACATGCCAACTATAAGGATTTATTAAAAACATTTGAAAGGAATTTAAATTAAGGACAAATATAAGCTGACGATCCGACAGCTAATAGAAATAGGAATAATTCGATACAAAAACCAACGTTTTTAAAACAACGTTTTTATATGGTGGCATAGTTTATTAGAGAAAATTATTGAAATATTAGTTAAAACTGTTAGTTATTTTTAACTTTAAAATTTACTTAAAAAGAGACATTTATGAGCGTATTAAAAAATTCATAACACTCATAAAATCAAAACATGCATTTGAAAGTTTGTAAATCATTCTATTAAAAAAAAATGGGAACCAGAATTCAGAAAAAAATATTGTGATAAGACACGGCGCCAAATATTGGAAACTTCCTTTCTTGGGAATGATTACTGACTAAAAGTCAGCAACCCTTACTATCTCGGAGATAGTAAAGGGGAGATAGTATCTCCTCTTCGTGAGTACAGAAGTTTTACGATACCTCATGCGGCGTGGGGAGTGCAAGGTGTTCCCAGAGGGGGAAAGAAATTTTTTCCTCAATCCTAAAAGCGCCTAGAGGAAAGAATATTTTGATTTATTAAAATTATTGAAATATGAGTTAAAACTTGTCGCAAACGTCTAAATATTGCATTATTAGGCGAGTACGAACGGTTTCCAAAATTTCAAAGCTCTAGCTTGATGGGAAGTTGGTTAAATTAACGATCGAAAATTTGACGACACACACACACACACACCAAGTGAAATTCAGAAAAACGTTTTAATAAAATAGAAGAGGGAACAGTGAAAACCCATTGAGTTTCCTCTCTCGATTGCTTTCATGCGTTACCTTATATATTGGGTAGCTGATGGAAATTAGTTCGCTATCACCTTATATCACTTAAGCTGGCTTGAATGGCCAGAATAGACGGCTCGTCCTCACAGAGGTAGAATGACAGTAGGCTGGAATCCAGGGTGATCACCAGTCTCCATATTACTTTTATTCTCCTTATTTCAATATTTATGTTCCAGTTTATTTAAGTTCATTCATAAGAAGAGATTCTCAAATTAAATAACGTCATGTAAGAACCCAAGAGATTAGTTGAAGAGAAATATAGGTGAGGACTTCATTTTGTGTTTAAAATTTTTCTTTAATTATTGTTTTTGCTCCCATGATAGCTATCCTTGTTTCTTACTTTACAGTGAAAGTATTTTAAAACGCATAATTTTGTTAAAGTAGTAAACTTGTTAAGTTATTCCTTTTATTAAAACGTTTTTCTGAATTTCACTTGGTGTGTGTGTGTGTGTGTGTGTGTCATCAAATTTTCGATCGTTAATTTAACCAACTTCCCATCAAGCTAGAGCTTTGAAATTTTGGGAATCGTTCGTACTCGCCTAACAATGCAATATTTAGACATTTGCGACAAGTTTTAACTAATATTTTCTTTAATAGTGCAGTTTAGCCCAAACACTTGGCGCGATTTCAAAAATTGGCACCAAGTTGAGCGTTAAATCCAGAAACGGAACAGGGTATTACATTTGGCAAAATACTGCCAAATAATTTTGTCGCCAAGGATAAACCTTTCCTGAATTTAATAGAATGACTTACAAACTTTCAAATGCATGTTTTGATTTTATGAGTATTATGAATTTCTTAATATGCTCACAAATGTATCTTTTTAAGTAAATTTTAAAGTTAAAAATAACTAACAGTTTTAACTAATATTTCAATAATTTTCTTTAATAAACTTTGCTACCATATAAAAACGTTATTTTTAAAAACGTTGGTTTTTATATCGAATTATTATCTATTTAAGTGTGTGCTTATTGTTTTATAAGTAAATAATTTCTTATAAATTTGTTGGAATAAATAAGTATTTAGTGAGATTGTTGTATTGGTCGTCCCTCTCGTCTCATTGTTGTGTTTTCATAAGACCTCGTTGTTGTTTTCGGTTAGCTGGAGAAAGAATTATTATGTCATATCACGTTCATTATATCATATCGCTCAATATAATATATAACGCCAATTAAATGATATCATTACATCATATCATCCATAAACTCAAATTTGTGAATTAAAAACAGTTGGTAAAATATTTTTAAGATTTATCTGCATTCAAATAAAATTATCATTTAAAGAGACTCAATAATGATTGAAAAAAAGAACAAAATTTTATTAACATTTTTATTTATTAGCTACCCAAGGGGCTATTGGTTTATGTAGGGCATTTTGGCTTACCAGATCACATTTCAATTTTTATCTTTTGCTTCAAATTTTAATTACATTTAGCTTAAATATATTCAATTGAATAATTTATAATTTGCTTTAATTTTAATTACATGTAGCTGATATAATAATTTTAGTTTAATAATATATGGTTTGCTTTAGTTTTAATTACATGTAGCTGACATAATTTTCAATTTAATAATTTAGTGTTAGCTTTAATATTAATTTTATAAAGCTTAAATAAATTCAGTTTAATAACTTCTAGTTTATTTTTTTAAATGCATGTAGCTTATGTAAAATTCAAATCAATAATTTATAGTTGGATTTAATTTTAATTACATGTTGCTGATACAATATTCCATTTAATAACTCATCGCATGCTTCAATTTTAATTATACTTAGCTTAAATATATTAAATTAAAAAAAATTATCATTTGCTTTAATTTTAATTCCATGTAGCGGATATAATATTCAATTTAATAATTTATCGTTTGCTTTTATTTTAATTACATTTGTCTTAAATATATTCAATTTAACAATTTATCTCGTTTGCTTTAATTTTAATTAAATGTATCTTAAATATATTTAATTTACTAATTTATCGTTTGCTTTAATTTTAATATCGGAAAAGTTTACTATTGTCCATTTCTCTATATTTCATCGTTTACTTTAATTCT
The DNA here is from genome assembly GCA_019974015.1 of Nephila pilipes. Classification (NCBI taxonomy): domain Eukaryota; kingdom Metazoa; phylum Arthropoda; class Arachnida; order Araneae; family Nephilidae; genus Nephila; species Nephila pilipes. The sequence goes on from BMAW01114146.1 coordinate 111,657, forward strand.
TATATTTAATAAAGTAATTTAATAATAATTATAAAAAAGCGCACCTTAGATGGCTAAATCTGTTCTTTGCAAAACTTCGCATTGAACGTTTTTTTATTTCAAATTTTTTTGTTCTATAATATTCTTCGAATTATTATCGTTCGACTGAAATACGATGATCGTTTTTCTTCGACCTCCGATTTCGCTGCTTAGCAACCAGGTAAATGGTAACAGGTGGAGATGCGCTGTGAGGGATTGCGTATGTCTCTCTAACTGTTATATCTACCCAATTACAAGTTGTGTACGGTAATTTGATTTCTTCAAGCAGAAGAGAAATAATTCGATATAAAAACCAACGTTTTTATATGGTGGCAAAGTTTATTAGAGAAAGTTATTGAAATATTAGTTAAAACTGTTAGTTATTTTTAACTTTAAAATTTACTTAAAAAAAGACATTTGTGAGAGTATTAAAAAATTTATAATACTCATAAAATCAAAACATGCATTTGAAAGTTTGTAAGCCATTCTATTAAAAAAAAAATGGGAACCAGAATTCAGAAAAAATTATTGTGATAAGACATGGTGCCAAATATTGGAAACTTTCTTTCTTGCTCATGATTATTGACTAAAAGTCAGCAACCCTTACTATCTCGGAGATAGTAAAGGGGAGATAGTATCTCCCCTTTGTGAGTACAATAGTTTTACGAGGCGTCATGTGGTGTGGGGAGTGCCCGGTGTTCCCAGAGGGGGAAAATTTTTTTTCCTCAACCCTAAAAGCGCCTAGAGGAAAGAATATTTTGACTTATGAAAATTATTGAAATATGAGTTAAAACTTGTCGCAAACGTCTAAATATTGCATTGTTAGGCGAGTACGAACGGTTCCCGAAATTTCAAAGCTCTAGCTGGATGGGAAGTTGGTTAAATTAACGATCGAAAATTTGATGACACACACACTCACACACACACACACACACCAAGTGAAATTCAGAAAAAAGTTGTAAAATTCAGTATTCCCCCCAAAATGTAGGCGAATTTCCTGTGAATACTCTCTGCGTAATGGTGTTGTGCGTGAATGGTGTAAACATTATAAAGAAGGGAGGAAACCTGCGTTCACGACGAGCGTGGAAAAGGATACAAGTCTGTTCAAACATACCTTCAACAGCATGAAAATTTGGATTTTGGACGAAAAAGTGTCTATCTTGATGAGCTTAGGAACCGAAAACTACAATCGATGCAGCTGTTTATTGTCAGACTTTGTGACGTTGGGCTATTCGCGGTTTCTCTTCACTAACCTTGGGGACTTTTAATTAAGATTGATTGCTTTTGCTATACAACCTTTGTCCAACCAAAAATGAAACGTGATTGTGTAAAGCAGGCAGAAACGAAGTGAAGCGGGAGAGTTAGGAAATATATAAACTCAGACTTTTAGTCGCGACAGAGAAGTTGAAGTAGAGGTTGAGTGGTTCGAGAAGTTGAGGTTGAGTGATTCCAGTGTTCAGCAATTGTTCCAGAGTCGGAGTTGAAGTCGGAGCCAACAATCGTTACAAGTTATCGGCTGGTTAATGTATGTTTGAAGTCAAGATATTCTTAGTGGTAAGAGTCAGTTAGATTATTACTGGTAGATTGAGTTAAAATAGAAAAGGCCTTGTCTGGAAGAGCATTTATAATTGTCGTTACATTAGTAACCAAATAATAAATATTGTGATTATTGTTCTAACGTCTCTTTGATCAACTTATTGGCTTCTAGTGTTAAAGCATTGAGTTTAGATAAGGCACAAGAGACAAACAGGAATGGGCCGCCCTCACAACTTTACAAAGAATGCGTAGAATCTTTCGAAATAAAGAAGAAAGTTGATTTCTGCAGTTGACTTCATACATACCAAAAGCAGTTTTCACTGCGTTATTTTAACCTAACAGCTTCCGCAACAGTTTAAAGGTTTTGTATTTGATCATCCAGACAACAGCCCTGACTGACACAATGCCGAATGATTTTCATCTCTTTCTTGAACTGAAAAACTGGATAGGAGGTCTAAGCTTAAAGACCAATAAGAAGTTTCAAATTAAAGTGCTGATCCATATCACATCATTGTTGGTAACGCATTGGAGATAGGAAAAATATAGGCCCATCGTAGTACTTTTTAATGTATAAGAACTAGAATTTGGAAGAAGTGAATTTATCAAATGTAAAAAATGAAATTTGGGATTTAACGTATCTTCATTTTTAGAGGTTGCAATCAATTTATGCGATTTTTTTTCCCTCGGAATCTTTACAAAAACAAAATTTATTTTACTTTTTTTCCCTCGGAATCTTTACAAAAACAAAATTTATTTTATTTTAGTTATAATTGTAGAGCTTAGTGTACTTTGTAGTGATTTCAAATTTCATTATGAGTCATAAGTTGAAATGTCGTGTTTTTTTCGTAATGCATCGAGCTGATTCTAATTGCTCTTTATTGATAATTTCATAGAACCTGATATTTATTATGTATTTTCATAAAAATATAATATTTCGAGATTATATGAAGAAAAAAATTACGAAAAATTTTAACTTTTCATTTAATTCTTTTTTAACATATTTGTTCTTGTTAGTCAAGTCCAATCAATAATTCTCCAAAAAAATAAACAATTATTAAAAATACCCTATAATATTAAATTGAAATGCAATCACGGCTGAGAAACACAAATATTTCAAAAATTAAAATGGTATTTTAAGTTAACTGAAGTACATAATATAAATATTTTTTCAGAGTTATAAATTTGAAACTGTTTTTTTTTTATTATTTTTAGTTTGTGCTTTTCTATGCATCAATACTGATACATAAGCAACTTTTTTCACAAATACTTACCGATAACTGACATTGTTTCTGTTTGTTACGTATAAATTACATGTAAAAAAATTAATGATCAATTTTTTCTATAAAATAAATATATTTTAAAATTTATGGGAAGGTAAAGTTAAAAGACTAGGACTATCGGGATTTCTTACTGAATTTTAGGATACGTATTTGAATTTAGTTTTTTCCTCCAAAACTAAAACAAAATTTTTGTAAAATGAATTTCCAAAGTTGTTTAGGATTGTATGTAAAAGTTCATAAGACAATTTCGTAGAGAAATAATAAATTCAGGAAGGAAAAGGTTCTAAATTTTCAATTTTTTAATAAAACTTATTAGAAAATGCATCAAACAAATATTTAAATCTTCATCTTAAATCATTTTTTGAAATAGAAACACGATTTGCCATTATGAAACATAGTTTTTAAAGCTTAAATACAGAAAATTGCTGAAAGAATGCTGAGTCCCTTCAAATAAATAATTTGAATAACTACTTCCCACTTATTTGAAATTTAGTTTTTTCTTATGTTTAATAATAAATGCATTTTTGTTAAACTTTTTGCCCTTGAAGGAAAACAGAAATTGTTACAACGTAACAAAAAAGCATCTGAAATTTAGGGAAGATTTCACACTTTAGGCACTACGCGCCAAATATGGCAAACGAACCTTGTGATTGAACTGCGGAGCTGCTTTATGTTGGCGATAACGCGGGGTTATTTTTGGCAAAAATAGTCAGTTGCTCTGCTTTTCAACATAAGTGTGGTGACCTGCCACTCTCCCCCCCTTTATCGAAAGATGTAAGTTATCAATTAATAATGTTTTAATTTAAATTCCTATTCTGTAATTAAGACCTGACTCCTGAAATGATTTAATATAATGAGGATATATTCTAAAATAAAGTCAGTAATTAACTGTGTACTTCTGTTTCATCGCATTGTGTGTGAGGTGTGTTTTTATGTATATTGATTGTTTCAATTTGAAAAAGTCACTCAATGATACCAACTATTTAAAAAACGCTATCAACTATTACGATCGGCCAACTCGGTAACAGAAATGTTTATAAAATTTTTTTATAATTTCTTACATTCAGCTATTTTTAATACCCTTACTTTATTTTTTCTACTTATAACTTTTATTTTCTTTTAAATTTCTAAGTAATTGAATTCAGCTCTTTTTTAAACTGGGAAATGATTTAGTGAGATTCAAAATTTATGTGTGGTACCTCTAACTTTACTGCTCGAAATTTTGTACCAAGAGAGTCACTATGGTGAATAATGGTTCTATGTAGTTAAGGTCAAATATAGTAGTTGAGCTAAAGAGTTCCTTAAAAATTGAGATAGTTTAACTAGTTAAATGGTAAATTATATGCCATTGTTCTCATATAACTATGTTTCGAAATATAAGGTTTCATCGCCAGTCCATTATAGCACAAATTTGCTAAATTAATCTCATAGGGAACATATCCACCAATGTGAAATAAACTAAAAGTTATACCCTTAATATATTTTGAAATTATCATATTATTGCTGGTAAAAATTGGTTCCGCAATTAAAAATTCAAAATCAGTTGAATTAGAATTCGCAATTAATGAAATAAATAAGTTTATTAGCATAATAAACTAATTTCTTTAAAATAGTGTTTTTACCGTGAATGGCTGATATTTTTTCACGAAACTCAATTCTTAGAATAATTTTAATTCCGTTTTTAGTATTTTAAAAATATGTTGTAATATTTCTGATATATAGGAATATAAAAATAGGCACTTATGAATGAATGTCATGAGTTTTAAAATGTGAATTATCCAATACAAATATGAATAATTCGATATAAAAACCAACGTTTTTAAAAATAACGTTTTTATATGGTAGCAAAGTATATTAAAGAAAATTATTGAAATATTAGTTAAAACTGTTAGTTATTTTTAACTTTAAAATTACCTTATAAAGATACATTTGTGAGAATATTAAGAAATTCATAATACTCATAAAATCAAAACATGCATTTGAAAGTTTGTAAGTCATTTTATTAAAAAAAAT
>BMAW01114146.1:129703-189856 GCA_019974015.1 Nephila pilipes
TCCAAGTTAGGCTTAGCGGCTGCATACAATTTTAGGCTTAGCGACTGTGTACAATTTTTAAGAATTTTTTTTGTTTGTTGATAAACTTCGTGAAAGTCCTTTAGATACCGACTACGCCATATAAGGTTTGTTTATTATCAACTAGTTCATAAATAACAACAGATTAGTAAAAATAAACATTTAATTAGAATAAGCGTAATAGTTCTGTTTACATCTCGTATCGACTATATTCATACGTTGCCAACTTTCGTTGTTTTTTTAACATAAAGTAATAAGAATGCGATTACAATTATTTCATCGATTCACTTTATGTGAACCTTACAAATCGCACTATAAACGGATTCGTAATTTCCTAAAAAAATATTTGTATTTTATTTTTATATATGTCACGTTCATATTCATTTTTAACTCAGCAGCAAGTGAAAAAACATAGAAGCCCGAATTGCTTAAGTACACGGAGAATATACTTTCTACAACTGTTATTATAATTACTACATTCAGTTAAAGATAAGTATCGGGTGTACCTTGGTGACTGGTGACTTTTAGCTGCGATAAAAATTTTAATCTAGCGAATTGGTTTTTCGTAATCCTAGCAGCTTTTCCTTAGGGAAGCTTTTGCGTAGATCACGTTATTTTTTTTTTTTATTGCTAACAGTTAAAAGCGGCTGAGAAAATGTTTGAAAAACAGCAGACGATATCTTAAAAATACTTTTCGTAATTCTTTTCCCTTTATTGCATTTCTTTTTTCCAAAATTTATCCTTTTTCGGGGAACTATTCTAATACAGTAAGGACTTTTTTGTATAAATCACATTACGTAACATTACATGCATAAAATTCTGTAATTTACATCTTCAAAAAACTTTATTACCTATATTCTATGAAAATATATGTAAATTAAAATAATTATGATGTGATATATTAACTAATTATAATTATGATTAATAGTTATTAGTTACTAACATTTATATATCTATAATTATAAATAATACAAGCCACATATAACTATATACTATAATTAAAATTATTTAAGATTATATATTAGAAATATATGTATATATTATTATCATCCATAAACATGATAAATGTATAATATAGAGTTATAAATAATTGTATTTCCTTATAATAATTAAACATATTTATATTATATAATTACAAATCATTATAAATAATTATAATTCTAAATAATGTAAATTATGAATAATGAAAACAAGCACATGTTATTAATAATTATTATAATTATTCTTCATCAAATAATATAATTTGTTCCATTTACGTTTAAATTTGCATATATTCTAAATTAGAATTTATTTCCTTTTAGCTTAGTAATAATTTCCGAAGCTATTATGGTGACATTTGTTCCGTATCACTACTTTGGAGACGCAATACCATGTTCTGCATTTTTTTCGCTATATCGCCAAGGGGCATCCTATTTCTCCCTTTAACTCTTCATTCTATATCTTTCAGATAAAACCAATCAGTGATAAACTCAAAAATATTATGTTATGATTTTTTTAAAAGTAACAAAATCTAATAAATGAAAGATTTCATACTTTAAAATTTGAAATATTAAATAAGGAATTGAGATTCAAAGATATTTCTAACGGAATATGGATAGTTATTTTGCGTTCACAAAACAATTCAAGATAATTAATTTCTTAAAAAATATTGATTAAAATGAAGTTTTCTTTCTACTGAAATTCAATAACGCTTGTTGTTAACCTGAAATTTTAAAGTCTGTTATATTTTGCCTTTATTTAACTTCTATATGCTTGAAATTCAGTTTTTTGAATAAATTATACATTCGGTTCTCATAATTTCAGATTTTTACCAAACTATTTTACTATCATACATTTGATTTATTGTGTAATTTTGTATTTGTTGTTTATCAACTTGTTTTAACTCCATTTGAGGATGCGAAAAATATTTAAAAAATATGAAATTAAAAAATAAGAACAAATAACAATCACAGAGAGCGTTGGTGTCTCGATCATTTAATAAATCAATATTTTACACCCAATAAGAGTATCAAATACAAAAACTATTTTAAAAATCATATTTAAAATATAATGTACCAAATTTGCCAAAAGAAAGAATTATATAATGACTACTACTAAAAGAGTTATGAAATAGCACACGATACTATAATACACAAGTTGGATTATTAAACAGTATTTTATCTGAAAATTTAGCATATCGTATTTGAAAATTTTAATGCAAATAAAACTAAACGATAGTGAAAGCAATCCATCAAAATCCGTTTTGATGAAATCTGTAAATAAAAAGTTTTCAAATAATTGAAATTGATTTTCTTTATTCTTTGTAAAAAGTCTTATCATTTTTTTCTCTTACGATTCAAAAAAGAGAATTATTCAAAATGAATATTAATTATCGTAAAGTAAGCGTGTTTTTTATTCCCAGGTTCACAGAAGTAATTACTATCAATAAAGGAAAATACATTCTTAAAATTACTAATGCATTATTATTTTTGCAAGCAAAAATATTCTAAGAACAAAACCTTTGTTAATGTTAACAGCAGAAATAATAAAAACAGAGCATTCTACCATAAAATTATTACATCACGCATTAAAATAAGAGCAAACGAAAAATTATTAAAGTAGCTAACATTGTTCCGTTTGGATATGAAAATAAAAGCAGACGATAAATATTAAAATAAAATATATTAGCAATGTAAATATATCTTATTCAAGCTAAATGTAATGTGTTATAATGTCAGTCTTTTGAACCTAACATCATGTAGCCTTTATTTTATGCCCACACATTTTTGTTGATTCCATTTTATTAAAAAAATAACATGTTAGCGCATGATCAAAACTATCTATTGAATACTCTATGAGGCTACATAATTTAACTTTATAGTATTCAGAACGATAAAAATTTATCATAAATTTACATATATCGTGTAAGAAAATTAAATAAATGGATTTCAAATGCGGCTATGATAAACGAGTAGGCAAGGTCGTGAGCTCATGGTCTTCTTCGTTTCCATCCAGCTTTCATTTCACTAAAGATACGTCGTTTAACAATGCTGATTAATGTGAAATCTACCGAAGCTCCTGTTGATAGAAACTCAGAGAGAAAAGTCATATGTTGATTTCGTCCTTTCAGATGAAGTTATGACATTTTGTCTTTGTATATGCAAGAGGTATTCAAATGAAAAGGTACTGAACGTCATTGTGGGTACAAAATGAAATTCCATTCAAAGTATCCCCCATCACAGCGATCCCAATGATTAACGGGCTGGAGTATTCCCAGAATTTCTGAGGCCGTGAAGAGATCCAGCCCTTGAATTCGTCTTCCGATCACTTCTCACTGGGTCGTCCACCTTATTCCTAGCTGCTCTTCAACACCCGAATTTTGCCATGTGAATGCCCTCACAAACCCTGCTGCGTCAATTGAACGGCGCTGTTTATCCCGTTCGCTCCCAACGAATAACGGGCTATAAGCTCCATGAGTCTCTTCTACGGCCCAGCGTATCAATAGAGATACGCTCGATGAGAACGTTTTATTTCATTTTTTTTAATGTTTCTATATGGCGTTACAATACTGCGAAATCTATATAAATAGGTTATTTGAAGTGTTGACCTTGGTGATATGGGCTTGGATTTCACTTCTGGCTACCAGGAGGGGGGGGGGAGTAATTGTTAAATGCACGTGCTGCGGCACGTCTCTTTAAATGTAATGACATGATTTAAAGGGTATACTTGCTTTCGGTTTTCTTTTTCTTTCTTGATTGCTTCTTAGAAGTTCGAAGGAGAATTTATGACCTACTATGGGAGTTAGGGCTTTTGGTATGCTCTCAGCTGTTCGTTTCATTGGGTCGGTTTTTATTTGTAGTGACAGTCATGACGAAAAGAAAATATTTATCTGATACTGAGAATTTCGAAATAATAAATGAATCTGACAGTAATGTTAGCGATGATAATCCAAATCTGTATATAGACATTAAAGTAAAAAAAAAGGGGGGGGACTAAGATGTGCCCTTTGCTCAAAATCTTGCTTGAAGCGTCAAAATATGTGTGTAAGACATGTGACGTCGAACTATGCATTGAATTTTTTTATAAATATACCATACATCAAAATAAAATTTATCTTTTATATCTATATATTCCATATAATGGTATATCATTACACCATGAACAGTAAAATAAGATTTATTTTTTATATCTATATATTCCATATAATGGTATATCATTACACCATGCAATTTATGTAACATATGTAAATACATTTTGTATTTCCTTAAAAGTATGATTTTTTATGTAATTTTATGTATAAAACATACAATTTTCGAATAAATCTTTTTTTTTCTTTTATACATATTAAGCTTAATGCATTTTAAATAATATATATGTAAATACCAAAATATTTTAATAAATAGCCGATTTTAGAGGAATTATTTTCATGAATTAGGCTTAATATCTAAAATCGTCTGGGCACAGCGTTACACTCCGCGGTAAGAAGTCGCGGGCCCAGAGAAGCACTTGTTTTTTCTCCCTCCGGTAGCGTAAAGGTTATAAGAACATCTGCTCTCTTCTGCGCCTGAGGGTGTCCTTACATGCTTCAATCCCCGCCGGAGATTATCCATTTGCATCCCTAGATATCTCGCTACATACTCCCAAGTTGGTAGGAGTAAATATGTTAATAATTACTGTTTTATGACATTTCGTACCATTTCAACAAGCCTTATATATATATATATATATATATATATATATATATATATATATAACGACTTACGGTCAACTACAAATTGAATATAGAGTTTAGAGTTACTGTCAAAGCGATTTTCACTAAACACTTATAATCCATCTAATGGGATACGAAGATGGTTCAAAAGGAACTTTTATTTGAAGATGGATATCATCAATAAGGTAAATTGTTATCACTTTCTTTTGCCTCCGTCTATTAAGCGGATCCAAATTGTACGTTGATTCATAATTTAGTTTTGATTTGATAGTCATTTGCTGACAAATAAAAATGTGTTTGCAGCCAAGTCGAGTTTTTCAATGTCGCTTTGCGTCATTTTATCACCATCGTTAAAAACTGGATTGAACATAATGTACAGAAAATCATATAAAAATACTAATGTTTGGGTTAGTTGGAAAGTTATGTTGAGGAATTTTTGTGGTGCTAAAGGCATCATTGTTACGAAAACGATTAACTGAGACTAATTCACCTATCTAGAGTCATGATTCTTACAAAAACAAACTATGTATGCTACAATTATTATCTCTTAGAATTTCTAAGAATTTTTTGAACGACCTTTATATTTACTTGTATTTCAGGAATGAACAAATTACTTCTGGTAACTTAGATGACGGAATCTAAGATTATGTATACATTGTTTCCTTTTCATAAGTTTTGCCACGTCACAAGGGAAAGCAAAGACAATGGTTTCGTGGATTTATATTCAATTCCTTAACCATAAACTAATATCACGCACCTCAGTGAATGGACAACAGAAACAGATTTAAGCTATTATATATATTTTTTTTTCATTTGACTCTTTGGGTGGTTATCTTTAGCCATTGCTTCCAGCACACATATGATTTAACGATGAATAATGTTACCCATTCATATAGAGTCTTTTAGAACTTTTATTTCACTGAAATAATTCAATATGACTAGTTTTGGCGTGATGTTGGAGTATGAGAGGGGATTGGTAGCTCTCGTGTCATCCTCGTCACTTGATCGAGGTGGAAAATTACGAAATCCGTCGCCAATAGCCCTCGTGTTGTTTCTGTTGCCACGTTAATAAAACCAAACAACCATCTAACTAGTTATCACCTTGAGACAAGAAAGAAATTAAAATGAATATGTTACGTAAACTTAAACCAAATGTTTAAAATAGGTAATTCACGCCGATAGAGAAATAATGAGTTCACCTTCACAGATGCAAACTTTATTTTAATGCACACATCACAAACACCAAACACAGCAAGACGTTTCGTAAAAGAACAAACAAACTCCGCATATGTATCATTTTGCATCTGCATATATATTGTTGCACCTGCTTTTCTCGCATGGTCGCTTTGGGGAGGAAAGGTAAACGATTTCTGCTCTGACTCTTGCAGCTTCTAATTGAATAATTGAAAACTGTGTTTATAATTTATAGATTGTTCATTAAACTGCATTTAAATATTGGATTTCATCTATAAATAAAATAGCATTATAGGAAAAAAATAAATTGCCTCAATTTATTAATTTAAATAACGTAGTTGTCTTGGCAAAAAACGATAACTATAACAATAGGTAATCTCACTCCATTTCTCCGAAAGCAATACCCACAAAAATTATTTATGCACAATACCGAAAACTTTCAAAAGAAAAAAAAAAACATCGCATTTCTAGCTAAAAGCTATGGATTTCGTAGTATCGTCTGCATTTCTCATCACAACACGTTAATATTGACAGCACAGTTGATTCTTTGAAAGGAAATTATTCTTAAATTACATTATATTGGATAAAATTACTTAACTTAAGTAACATATTTAACTAGCCTTTAAAATATTTTTTCTCTCTCTTGAATACTGGTTCTTTTTTCAGAATCACGTAGATAATGTTCAAAAATTAATTTGAATCACTTTGGTTTCCGAGGTATTTGGAATATACGAAAATACTAAAATAAAAATCAATTTGTACAGCCTCTTACCTTTTTTAAAAAAAATTATAACTTTTTATGTAACAAAATTTTAAACAAAATTAGTTCTTTTTGTTACTTTACTTATTATATTATATTTATGTATGTAAAAGCTATTCTTTAAATTAATATTGTCATTAATGTTTTTTTCTTCTTCTTTTCAAATATATCTTAAAGTTTTAGTTGTATTGTGTAACATTATTATAGATTTAGACATTTTATACGCTTAGAATTTTAAATATTTAAAATGTTTTGATCTTTTCGATTCACTTATATCAGCTAAAAGCAGCATTTTAAATAGTATTTTCATTCCTAAATGTGATAATAAGCAATGTTATTCTAGAAAAAAAAGAATGTTATTTGCTATTCAATTACTTACAAATTTTCCTTTAAATATCTTAAAAGTTAATTTCTGTGTTAAATAAAAGTTATGTAACTCCTTTTATGTAATAAATTTTATTTCTACATTATTGTTACTGAACCATTTTTAAAATTGCTTAGGAAAATAATTAGTAGAAAATGTCTTGTGTTTATGTCATTCCCAATAATTTTGAGTACAGTTAATAAAAACAGTATTAGTTTTTCTTTAAGCACATAGTCCTTAATAACAAAATTTTAAACTGACGATGGAAAATATTTTTTTTTTTTTTTGTGAATGTTCTTTTATTTAATTATCTTTTTCATGCAGTTGCTTTTTGTCCTGTTTATTTCCTCAATTGTGTTTTTAAATATTAAAAATTTTAATAATGGAATACCAAATAAAAAGAAATTCAATTAACTTCATTCTGATAAATACTAATGAGTATGTGATTTAAACTGATTAAGTATTTGCAAGATATTTATATATATAATTTTAACATTTTTTCTCATCTAATGAAAACAATAAATTGTGTTAGTACTAATTATTCCTTATTTAGAATAAAATTTAATGTAGGATATCATTATTTTTCTAATTATTGAGTACAATTTACTAGATGAAAGCGTATTTTACGATGTTTAATTGATTACATTTATTTATAATATAGAAATAAGATAAATCTTTTCTAACGCATTCACATTTACAAACATTTCTTAAATCAATAAATTATTTTTTTTTATAATATAATTAAACAATATTTAAACAAAAAGAAACTGGCATTCTGATTTCATTTTAATGAGTAATAACATACTTTCTTCTTTTTCTGTTAACTATAACAAAAAGTAGAATTATTCAAAATGAATATTAATTATTTTAAAGTAATTTTAATCCCGACCTCTAGGTTCCACAGAGCAAATTTCTATCAAGCGAAGAAAATATTCTCTTCAAATTCGTAATGCATTTTATTTTCGCAAACGAGACATTTTAAGTACAAAAGAGCTTTTTTAATTTCAATATTCTGATTGAATCCGGACAATAAGAAAGAACAAAAATTATTACTCACAAGTGCATTCTCAAATAGTGCTACTTTATATTAAAAATAATTGCATCAATTCATGAAACTACGTATTTTGTTTTTATTTCGAAATGTTCCGTAAGAAACACGAGTCTAATAATATGGACGTGCACTCAGAAATATAGAAGTCAAAATAAAGAACTTATTGGAATGTATAAAAGACAGACGAAGAATTTGCATCCCACAAAGGATAGTTTATAGTGTTCTAAGGACAAACGACCAAAATGAGCTGCCCAGAAAAAGAACAGATTCGACATAAGCAAAGGGTGCTTTGGTAGGTTTTTTTAACGGACGAACAAAATTTAATTTCGTCAAAGGAATTTTCGGTAAAGGAGATAAATGAAAGAGATAAGTTTCTGTGAAAAGAGATAACAGGGTATTTATACTCTTTCAAAGCAATTGATTTAATTTAATTCCTGCAAGTCGAGAATAAAGTGTTACAGGTATTTCAAAGGGTATGTTGTTCTTTGATTTCATTTCTAATCACTGATTCGTGGAAGTCGAAACTAGAGTTTTTACTTCTTTCAAAAGGTCAAGATGTACTTTTATTTCATACAAATTCTACTCAGTGGTTCTTTTAATTACTGCTTAATTTCAGGATCCATTGATCAAGTGGTTAAGGACGTCATACTTATATCAACTCGAATTCTGTTGGCAATGGACTTCGTTATTTTCAGCCTCGTTCCAGTCACGAGTACTACACTTGATCTGGCTCCTCTCTCTCGAAACTTCCACACCATGACATCGGGAGGATTTGGAGCTTAGATATATTTAATGCGCTTCAGCCCCGCAACATGGTGGCTCTTTATTAGCATTCGAACTTGATCCCACAACTCGATGGAAAAACACCATGCGCGAGTTCCTGACCATCCCCACTAGACTTACATGACAACACTTTCAGTGTATAATCAGAATCTCATGAGAAAAAAGAAATATCAAGTAAGAAAAAAGAAACATTTATTTTCAATTAAACATTTCGATCAGAAAACAAAATAAGAGAAAAATTACGAATATATATATTATAAGTTCTGCAATAAAAAGATTTTCGTATTAGATGGTGCAAAGGAAAAGGTTGTAGGATCGAAATTTGTAAGATTGATTAGAATATTGTAATTGCCATTCACTTCTTTTGTTTTACTTCTAATAATAAGCAATCATTATAAAAATATCTGAAGGCGAAATGATGGAAAACATTCTCTAAAAAATATCTATTTTTCTTTACTTAAAAAATGATTTAATTAAAGAAAAATTAATCAAATATTTAGAATAATAACCACATTTGTTTTCAAATCAGCAGCAGAGACAGTTTTATTGTGTTTTATCATACATATTTTGTGCCTATAATTAATCATACATATTTTACAACGTTTTTCTGAATTTCACTTGGTGTGTGTGTGTGTGTGTGTCATCAAATTTTCGATCGTTAATTTAACCAACTTCCCATCAAGCTAGAGCTTTGAAATTTTGGGAATCGTTCGTACTCGCCTAACAATGCAATATTTAGACGTTTGCGATAAGTTTTAATTAATATTTTCTTTAATAATGCAGTTTAGCCCAATCACTTGGCGCGATTTCAAAAATTTGCACCAAACTTGGCTGTTTTTTTTTTTTGTTCAACGTTAAGTCCGTAAAACGGAACAGGATAGCCACATTTAGCAAAATATCGCCAAGTAATTCTTGTCGACAAGGGTGGTTGGGTAAAAATGCATTCCATCCATTTAATTTACCGGATGAATTAATTAATTTTAGGTACTTTTAACGTTTTTATGTATTTCACTTGGTGTGTGTTTCTGTGTGTGTGTGCATCACTGTGTCATCAAGTTTTCTATCGTTAATTTAACCAACTTCCCATCAAGCTAGAGCTCTGAAATTTTGGGAACTGTTCTTACTTGCCTAACAATGCAATATTTAGATATTTGCGTCCAGTTTTAACTAATATTTCAATAATTTTTTTAATAAACTTTGCCGCCATATAAAAACGTTGCTTTTAAAAATGTTGGTTTTTAATTCGAATTATTATGCCTTAATCTCTTAAATAAAATAATCTAGCAAAATATTAAAAAAAAATTGACGGAAAATATTTCATTTAACTCACATATTTATCAAATATTTTGGTGCATATAAGTTTTTTTTTAATTCAGTATCTAATTACTAAATATAGCATGAAGTAAAAAATTGTCCTTTTTATGTCCTTTTATTAAAAAAGTTTTCATTATTTCAGAAAATAAATTTATTTATAAGAATTCAATTTTCAGTATTTGAATTTTTAAATTTTAGTTTCTGCTTAATTTAAAAAGCAGAATCTTAATACTTCTCGAAATTCAAAATGTCTCATCATTATTTTAGTTTATATGTTATAAAATAAACAGAAATAAAACTTACTTGCGTTTTATTTTAATATAGTTATAATAAGGCAGTTAAAAAATAAGAAACGATTATTTTAATACTACTTTAATCTAGAAAAGTAGTAGTTTCTTTAATGTTGAAAACAGCTCAAATGCTATTTTGTGTAAAAAATGTAAAATAAATTGGAATTTTAAAATTAAATAATTTAATTAAACCATAAAAAGTTTCATAAGATTCTGCGAAATGAAAGTTATTCTACTTTCTCGGTAGAAATTTTGTCGTCTTTAATATAACGATTTTATATTTTTCTTTACATTATACTAATTTTTTGAAAATATATACATTAATTCGTTAATTATAAGACTTGATGAACATCAAAACTCTTATAGCAAATCAGAACGAAAAAAATCGTCTGAATTGAAATACGCAATTTTCCAACAAACGATTCTGTTTTAAGTTACATTAAATCAAAGATAAATATAATTTGATGTTTTTAGTTACATTTATTTATTTATTGTTAATGTGCTGGTTTTATTTTATACATTAACATACCATATTAAATTATTTTGCCCTTTCATAACATAAGTTTCAAAATTAAATAAAAGAAAAAATCCACTATATAAATGAAAAAACGAAATAATAAATTTACTATGAATAAATGATCATAAATAGAGCTAAGATATTGGATTAAAATGTTATGTATTCTATCTATTCAATCTATAAAATTACGCTCAAAGATTATTTTTCCACTTTATTACTTAATTTTAGAATATTTATACATATGGTTAAAAATTAGGTTCAAGTGACTGAAGGTACGTTACATCTTACGAAAAACATTTTGAATTAACGTAAATTTTGGCTACAAATGCATATTTTATGACCTTATAGGATTCAAAATCAGAAAAAAAAAAAAAAAAAAACGAAGAAAAGTTTTTAATGTATATTTTTTACTGTTAAAAGGACATTTTATACAAATATAAGCAAACATTAAGACTTTTCGCCAAATATGGTAATTCAAAAGAAAATAAATATATCAGCAGTTTATCGATTAAATAACACAGAATATAACCCTATGTATGGAATAGATTATTTTTTTTGATAATAGAGCCCTTGTGTAAGAAGCTATAATGGTTTAAATTATGAACATTAACCTTTTTATTAAAGTCATTGTAATTTTCTGTTTATTGCAATATAAAAACACTTACACGCGATATAAAGTGTCAAGAATAATCTAATTTATGTATAAGTATTTCCACAACTTATATATAAAATTCCAAGTTGAATATAAGTACAAATATAATTGATGCATAATATTTTGAAATGTAGTGTTTTACTGTAATTAAAAATTGTTGTTTTTAGAACCTTTCTGGTCAGAGAAATTCATAATCAAGTAATATTAATGCTGGTGTCATTTCACTTTTAATTAAAAAAATATCGAGTTTTTTACACATGGGTTTTTTATTTCGAACTTCACACTTGGTGTAGAATAATTTTTTTATATCTTAACATTTCACTGGAGGATAATTTAATTTCCTGCTTTAAATATTCAATTATTTAGAGTTGTAAACAATTGGAATTATAAATAAAATATAATTGTTTAAATAGTTAGTTTAATTCAATTTTTTTATTAAATATAATTAAATTTTTGTATTGTCGTCCAAAATAATCATGTATATAAAATTTCAGGTTAATTGAGAGCTTTAAAATGTGAGAAAAAGGCTTTTAAAATTTTGAAGCTGACATAATGTTATAATGTGAGTAGACGAAAACTCATTAATAAGAAAAAACAAAATTCAAATACATGTTTATAGATAATAGATTAAATAGATTGAATTTTAAAGAGACAAGAAGAAAAAAATCCGTGCATTAATCAAAAATGATGTTTTGTAGGTGAACTATCACTTGATGTTGAGATTTCTTTAGAGTCATGACTTAAACATCAGATATAAACATTTTTCGGTACTTGTCTATTAAAGCGGCGCCCGTCAAATTAAGAATACGCCAATGTCGCCAAGCTAGTTAAAAGCGCCAAGTAAGCGGAGCGCGAAATTGAAATGTAGGAAAACAAATAACACACCAATAAATAATATAAAACTTTTTTAAATATTATTTTTATTTAATAATCTTTAATATGTTTAGTGATAAATCTCCTCCCAATAAGTAATATAAAAATTTAGATGTTTAATATTAGTATTTATATAACTTTTAGAACATCAATCTACATAAAAGGCCATATTTCCGAATATATTGCGATCACTATTTTATAGAAAGCATTTTTTTTCTACATATTTCCTCCACATAAATTCTGCCGGATACGATTCTAGATGATGCCGCGCCGCGCTGCTTCTTGTTACGCCACTTTGCGGAACCCCACATTCGTTCAACATTTTGCGTGTGAGCTAATGTTGACGGATCTACAAAATTGTACTTATGGTTCACCGAAAAATGTGTAAAACCATCATCCATTTAGCTGTTTGGTAAATTGAAAACTGTTAACGACATTTTCTATGGCAACAAAATAGAAATTTAAAAAAAAAAAATACAAAATCGGTAACGTTAACAAGCAAGCGATATTTTACAAAAAGGAAATGCAGTTTCTTTAGGACTGCAACCTTAGGAGTTTACAACCAAACGAGGCGATAAATCTAACTACTTGGCGACTTTCCGTCTGCAGCCAAAATTGTAATTTGGCGGGCACCTCTATAATGGACAAGTACCCATTATTCTTACGTCATCATTTTCAATCATTACGCAGCTGTTGACAATTTCGGATGGACACTTATTGCATAAATTTCCCTCCTTGCAATTACAAATGACAAATCCTTAGCAAGTAATCGACTAATGAGACTATGGAAATGGTCGTCAATTTGGACAGGCAGAAAGGGGTACTTAAACTACCCTTGTGGGATTTTCCCTTCTTCCTGGTGATCCCCTTAACCCTTTCGTAACCGGAGGGAGAAAATAGAAGTGTTTCTCTGGACCAGCGGCTTCTTACCGCGGAGTGTCGCGCTGTGCCCAAACGATTTTAGATATTAAGCCTAATTCGTGCAAAAAATTCCTCTAAAATCGGCTATACATTAGAATATTTTAGTTTTTACTTATATTATTTAAAATGCATTAAACTTAATGTATACGAAAGAAAAAAATGATTTAATCATAAATTGTATGTTTTATACTTAAAATTACATAAAAAAATCATATCATTTAAGAAAATACAAAATATACTTACATTTGTTACATAAATTTCATGGTGTAATGATGTACCATTACATGGAATATTAAGATATAAAAAATTAATTAATTTTGCTGTTTGGTATTTTTATAAGAAAAAATTCTTCAACGCATAGCCCAACTTCACATGTCTTACGCACATATTTTGTCAACTTTTGACGCTTCACGCAAAATTTTGAGCAAAGGGCACATCTTCGTCATTTTTTTCATTTAATGGCTATGTACAGATTTGGATTATTTTCGTTAACAATAATGTCAGATTCCTTCATTAATTCGCAAATCTCAGTATCAGGTATATATTTTCGTTTCGTCTTAACAGTCGCTACAAATAAAAACCGACCGAATGAAACGAACTGCTTAGAACATCTGCTACCAAAAGCCTTTACCCCCATAAAGGGCCATAAATCCTCTTTCGAACTTCTCAGCAGAAAGCAAGAAAGAAAAAGCAAACCGAAAGCAAGTACACCCTTTAAATCATGTCATTACATTTAAAGAGCCGCGCCTCAACACGTGGTTTTAACAATTAGCTCCCTTCTGGTAGCCAGAAGTGAAATCCAAGCCCATATCACCAAGGTCAACACTCCAAATAACCTATCTATATCGATTTCGCGGTATTGTAACGCCATAAAGTAACATTAAAAAATCAAATAAAACGCTCTCATAAAGTGTATCTCTATTGATACGTTGGGCCGTAGAAGACACTCACGGAGCGTATCTAATGTTATAGGCTGGGCACAGGAGAGGAAACGCGAGCGTATCAAATATGATACGCTGGGAGTGAACGGGTTAAAAAGGAGTATTCGCCAAGAATGACATATTCACACTTTGTCATTTTTCACACAATTAAAGTCGTGAAACACACTATAAACTACACTCTACTCACTTCCTTAGAAATTGCTGAAGGCATCACCGAAAATTCTTCCTTTCTCTAAGGCAAGTTAAAGTTTTACTAATGTTAATTTCCAAAAATTTATATCAGCAAACAAATATTTGGACCAAAATGTTACTTTCTTGTATAGTCAATAAATGTATTTTACACTATTTCATGACCAGAATCCCTTATTTTCTCTTCTGATCATTCGGCCATACTATTGATTAAGCCTTGTTTCAGTTGATTTTTAAAATTCATATTCTTAAATTTGAAAATTAATCTGAGAATTAGATGATCCGATAAACTATGCACGTTAAGTGGGGAACAACAAATGATCGTTTCATAGCAATGATTATTATCATTTATATTCCAGAACAATGTGAAGTAATTTTTGTGAATAACGTCGGAAAAATGAGTGAATGAATATTCATCTATATTTTCTAAATGTTTTTTTTTAAAAAAGTTCGAAGCAATGATATAAAAATTAATCTTGAAATAATTCAAAACAATTTCTTATTTTCCCTTGTTAATAAACAAAAAAGATATTTACTTTCACTTCTCGCAAAAAAAAAAAAAAAAAAAAAATCATAAGAAAATCATTTAACTTGAAGAAATCATCAAACGATTCAATAAAACCGAGTCAAAGTTAAAAAATAAAAATATTAGTACTTTATAACATAAATATTATTAAAGTTTTTTAAAACTCTAATATAAAAAAAAGTCACCCCGAAGTTATATTTAATAAAAACAGGAAGATACAGGGGGTGGACAAAAATATGGAAACACCTTGTAAAATACATGTTTGAAAAGAAAGATTGATTTTAATGAAATATGTAGGTGGCGCTGGCGTTTTTGACTACTAACGCCACCTATACAACTTCGTAAATGTGCTAAACAGTTCAGTTGTTGTCGGAGTACTGTTATGTGAGGTTGTCATTGCATTATGTCAGAGTTAACAGTCTTCGAACGTGGGCAAATTGTTGGAGCACGTATGGTAGGTGCTTCCGTAAGCAAGGTAGCCGAGGTGTTTAGTGTTTCAAGAGGTACTGTATCGAAGATTTATTCCGCATATTTGAAAAGGGGAAAAACATCATCTGCTAAATCACAGCGCGGACGAAAGTGTGTGCTGAGTGATCGTGACAGACGATCATTAAGGGCAATTGTGACGAAAAATAAGAAGACCACAGCTGCAAAAGTTACTGCTGAAATGAATGTTGTGTTACAGAACCCTGTGAGTACCAAAACAATTAGAAGGGAGCTTCATAAACAGGGAATTTCTGGCCGTGCTGCAATTGAGAAGCCACTCATCAATGATGCTAATGCCCGTAACAGGAAAAGGTGGTGTTTAAGTCATAAAGCCTGGACTATAGGGCAGTGGAAGCGTGTAATATGGTCTGACGAGTCTTCTTTCACATTGTTTCCCACTTCTGGCCGAGTTTACGTCTGGAAAACGCCATCTCAAGCCTATAATACAGACTGCTTGTTGCCAAGAGTGAAACATGGCGGGGGTTCTGTTATGGTTTGGGCAGCCATATCGTGGTTCTCTGCTGGCCCCATGATAACTGTGTCAGGGCACATGACTGCCAAGACTTATGTGAACATTTTGGCAGATCAAGTTCATCCCATGGTAAAAACTTTGTTCCCCGATAGTGATGGTGTCTTCCAAGACGACAAATCCCCTGTTCACACAGCTCACATTGTCCAGGACTGGTTTTCTGAGCACGAGGAGGATTTGTCCCATCTCCCCTGGCCACCACAGTCACCAGACCTGAATATTATCGAACCTTTGTGGTCTACATTGGAACGGAAAGTGCGTTCTCGTTATCCACCGCCAACATCGTTATCTGAACTTGCCACCGTTTTGCAGGAAGAATGGTATAATATTCCCTTGGCACACATACAGGAACTGTATTTATCCATTCCGAGAAGACTGCAAGCTGTTTTGGATGCCAAAGGGTTTCCTACACCATATTAAGCAAAGAAACATGTTTTTTAAAAGGTGTTTCCATATTTTTGTCCAACCCCTGTATATAAAATTGCATAAAATATTTTTTCATAATTGTATTTTAAAATACGTAAAATATTTTATAAACCAAACGTAATTAAGCTATATATGTTTATGGAATTGCTTAATACATTTAATTCGGTTTTAATAAAAAACAACATTATTCTGAAATTAAATTTCCAAAATGCAATATGTGAGTGTAGTACTTAACTTCTGTAAAGTAAACATTTTTGTTCCGGGATTGTTTATTAATAATAATTCGAAAAAATAATATTTTTTATTGTTAAACTAATTTTGCGATTTTCATTTTGAATGAATAGCATTTATTTTGATACCAGGATTTAATTAAATTCTTAAAGCAGGACTTGAAAAGCTTAATAATATTTGCATGTCATTTACTCTATTTTAAATATCGTAAATTTTCACTATATAAGACGTTAATCTTTTTTTTCCGTTTTGTGCCCTATATTAATCCAAAATTGAGAGGGAAGAAAGGAAGTAAAATGCCCAATTTTTATTTCTTAAATTTAAACGTATATTAGAAACAGCTTTAGAACCCTTTAACGATAAATCTGTATTGCTAAGTTAATTCTATTTTTCCATTGTTTAGAACTATAAAAAGTTTTACTTGTATTAAGATGCTTTTAAAATTCTATTTTTTTTCCGTTAAGAAACATTATAGTTTTCATAAATGTTTTTTAAGGTTTGACAGAACTCTTAAAATATTAATTTGTGAGATACGTGCAATGATTTACATACTGAAACTATGTGATTAATATCCATAAAGCATGTTTAACTACGCTTATGAGTCCAAAGTCAGGCACAATATTTCAAAATTTACTTTTATATGAAATTTAAATTTTTTACATCTTCATTTTTAGGCTGATTTGATACATTTCGCTAAGCAGGTAATTTTTGATTTGCTTTTCTGTCTGAATACTGTTTTATTTGTATTTTATCATGTATATTTCACTATATACAGATATTATTCGCAGAGAAGTATGATAAATGTCTTCCTAGAGCGCATTTCATTCGAAGGCATGGAACAAAACTTGAGATACAGTTATTCTAATAGATACAGTTATTCTTGAGATACAGTTATTATTAATTATACACTCAATAATGATGTAAAAAACAACAGACCAGCTCGCACAGTTTGGATTGTTGTGACAACATCTCTAAAATTTCAAAAAGTGACACCCACTTTTTGTTACTGAAATAAGATTCTTACTATAAAAAGCTTACAATAGAGCAGAAATGGTATTTGCAGCTATAAGCAGCGTCTATAAGCAAAAATAACTGCTATAAGCCGATAACTAGGAAAAAATAAGGGAAAACAACAGTAAAAAACAGATACGCAATAATTAAGTAAATATTTTTATATTTCACAAATTTTTGACATATGCACGATGATATTTTATATGATTCAGATGCTGATATTAACATTGTAATACATGCCATGTCAAAAGAAATCTTACGCGTGATGTCCTTTTGCATATTGCACAAAATTGCAGATTCAATACAGTTATACAAAATTGCTTTATAATTCAGGTAACCACCTCTACCAGAAATTCATTTGATTTAGATTTAGTGACCAAAGTGGCTACGGAAACAGGGTATTGTGAGGTATTTCTAACTTCAAAGCGTCGTGTTAACAATTATTTGACAGAACACCCCGCAATGGAAAAGTAACAGATTGCATCTACCTGACGTTATAGACTCATTTTGCTGTAGCAACTAGGGAATGGTATAATTGACATCATTGATTCAAAATGAGATAACATAATATTGGTGTATAATCATAGACCATTGGCTATCATTTCTGCAACAAAGGAAGAGCCAAACGTTTGTTAGCTCATCATATAAGTGGCAGAACTTGGCGGTTTTTCACGAAATCTACTCTGCTGAGTACGAAAATAACAATTCAAAAAGCGTAACACCAACCACTCTTATGAATAGTGATCAATCGTGAGTTAACGTTATCAGATTTGTTCCCCCCCAAAAAATGAAACAAAATATGTTTCTATGTGAAGTTTTGTTATATTTATCAGTGAGATTAATCATAATTATCAGAGAATTTTTATTTTATTTATTTATTTATGTACAATTTACATAAATAAACAAATAAAATAAAATAAAAATGCCAACGAAATGAATTAATAAATATAAATAAGTAAAAAATAAAAGCTAACAATGATATAAATAATTAAAAAACAATGATGAAATAAATAAATAAAATGAAATAAAAAAAAACAAAACTAGATTACAAAATTTAATGACACACACACATTGAACAAGTAATATATGTATTTCGAATTTATATTATATTTAGATTTATTTTTTGTAGCGTTGGGCTTTACGCAATTTTCTCCTCACTGTCCTTGGGGAATTTTTATCAATTTCAATTGCATAAATTACAATTTATTTAAAAAAAATGAAAAGGTATTAGGTAAATTAAATAAGTTTAAAAGTGAAATAAAGATTTTTCAAATAGTGATACATAAATAATATAGAATTAATGAAAAATGAAGGGAGGTAGAGGATAGCAACTTGCGGACAAAAAATCGTTATTTAGACAGGAATTCTGTTAGTTTTGGAGATTAAAATGTAATTTATGTTATAAGTATAAGGATAAGAATCAACGGATTATGTATTTATTAAATTTTACAAGAACAGTGATAAGCTATGAATATATTAGTTGATCATAAATTAGAATTTATATTTTAGTTGGAATCAGAGACAAAGAGTGACGTTAGTAATTCTACATAATTAATAAACAGTTTTTTTTCTTTGGGGGTCATCAGTTGGAGTCAGTCTTTATTGTTTAATATGTATTACTAAGATATGAAGCAGGAGCAGGGTAATTAATAGCATTCATTAAAATTTACAATTAATTTATAGTCATACTCCAGATTTAATACAGTTGCGCATTTAAATTTGAAAGTTTACCAATGAAAAAGCCACCACCCCCCGAAAAAAAAAATTCATCTGTGACTAATAAAAGCACAATAAGGAATTTTGATAACATTTCTACGTTCAGCACCGTTTACTTTATCCATTTATGTGGTGTTTTATCATCCTTTGGAAGAAATTAACAAAAATTCCCCATCATATTGCATACTCATAATTAGTATATTTGTTCATAATTAGTATATAATGTGGAACTTTTTCTAGGTTTGTCGCTTACTGCTCCTAGGATTTTACAGATAAGTCAAAATGAATAGTCGTAGGTGTATTATGAAAGACATCCGACCTCCTAGCATCTCGTAATTGTACAGGAATCAGTTCACTGATTCTGCATAGTTTTCAATTTTTGTATTGCTCACAAAACCGTGAACCACTGAAACTAACATCTTCCAGCCATTTAAAGAATATTTAACATTTTCTTGAAAATTTCATCCTTCAAAGTTTCCTAATCTGTTGGGCAACGTATATTTTCTCCTTTCGTTTAGCATCGCTCACATTTGGGCCATGGCTCTTGATACATGTAAACATTTTAGCATTTTTCCATAGCTGTCATGAATGTTTTGAATGTACCCTAAATTATATGTAAAGGAGGAAGAAATAAATCATTTTGGCCTTTACAGGAGCAAATTTAACTTTTTGTTGTCACGGCACGTAATTCTTTCTATAATGTCAGTTTTAACTGTATAGTATTTGTGCTATATTGTTCAATACATATAGGACGCAACAATATTTGGCAAATCCAAACTGTAATTCGAGTACTAAGTCAAAGTTCAACATAATTTTTACATTTACTTGGCGTATTGTTGCTTTACTAACACCGATATACTGTCGTACGTTTCTTTTATTTTTACTCATTGCGCAGCCAGTATTAATGGCTTGGAATTATCGTTGCGTTGTAACGCTACCTTAATGCTTGCCTTAACGACGAGTTGCCTCCATTTTTGACAAATATGTTCGAAACCAAATTTAGTCTTTAAATCATAAATATTCATACCACAGCGCATAGAATTTAGCATTGATTAGTACGCTAAAACTGTTAATGTTTCTTTTCGTAAAATAAAATTCTAGTGTTTGTAGCCGTATGTTCGACTGCTGCATTCTAAACTCTAAAATTTTCGATTAATACTTGGTATGATTCATGTTTCTTATTAAGTCATTTAATTTTATTTTCAGAATTTAGTTTGGTTCTATATTATCTTTAGGCCTGAGAAATGTATCAAATGATGCTAATGGAATTATTCTATTTTAGTGTTTTTCTCTGCTCACGGTATTTGTATAAATGTAGAAGGTTGGAAAAAGCAATGGAAAATCAGATATGTGTGATTACGGACTACTTTCAGACAGTACATTGAGTCATTGTGTTTCAACTTTTGTTCCACAAGAAACTCCAAAGATATTAATAAAACAATATTTCCTCGTTTGTCACTTAAGGCTCCTAGGAATTTGGGGAAATGATAAAATGGAAAATCAGTAAGTGTATTTTGAGAGTCATTCATCCTTCTACCATCTACTAAACTTGTAGGAATCCATTCACTAAATCTTTACGGTTTTCGGTTTTAGTATTGCTCCAAAACCCAAGAACCTTTGAAGCAAATATCTTCCAAACGTCTGCAGAGTAGTTAACCTTTCTTAAAAAGCTTTATCTTTCTAATCCTTCATAATCTGTGGATGATAGAGTATTCCCACTTTTAGTTACGTATCGATCACTTTTGGGAAATGATTTTTGGAACAGGAGAAATAACTTCCATTTTGTCCATTGCTGTCAAGAGATTTTTAAACAGATTTTACTTCATATGCAAAGAAGGAAGAAAATACCTTCTTTTTGATAAATCAAAGGGGCATATTTAATATTATGTTGCCTCGAGATGTAATTCTATCTAGGAGACTCATCTTTTATTGTTTTGTGTTTAGGCTACATTGTCCCATTTACCCAGGAAACAGCATTTTGTATATCCTCTGAGAAATACGGTTACCATGTCTTTGTATGAATAAAAATATTCCACACAATTTCCAATTTTATTTAGAGAACTCCATTTCCTTTACTAACACATACATTCCTACTTTTCTTTTCCATTTTTTTCATTGCTGTTAAGAAATTTTTAAGCAGACCTCAGTGTATATATATAAAAAAGGAAGAAATACTTTCTTTGGTAAATCAAAGGGACATATTTAACAATATGTTTCCCCGGAATTATCTTTAAGAAACTCCTCTTTAACTATATTGTGTTTAGGCCCTGCTGTCCCATTTATCCTGGAAACAACATTTGTGTATTCACGCTGAAATCTGGGTATCATATCTATGAATTACAAATCTCTACACAATTGCCAATTTTATTTGGTGAATTGTGTTTCCTTTAATAACACATACTGTCGTACTTTTCTTTTCCAATTTTTTCCATTGTTGTCATAAAAGTTTTAAACAGATCTTACTTTATATGTAAAGAAGGAAAAAAAATACCTTCTTTCGGTAAACAAATTGGCAAATTTAACATTATGTTGCACTGGAAAGGAATTAAGTCTAAGAGACTCGACTTTAACTGTATTGTGTTTAGACTCTAGAATCGCATTGGCGTATTTCTTTCTTCACTATATTGAAAATAAACAAATTTTTAACAATTTGTTTGTCCTTAGCAAATCAACCATCAGCAACTGGAACTGGTCTAATTTGAACAAAAAAAATTTGCACTAGTTTTTTCTGTTTAGTGTAATCATTAATTTTTATGTACTACTCATAACTATTTTTTCCTTTTATTAAGCCAGCATCCAAAAATATTGTTACAAACATGAAATAATGCGTCCCAGCAATACTGATTGTATGGTTGCTAAGAGACGTTCTCAGGCTATCTGGGCGCCAAGGGAAAATGCAGGAATTCGACCCCTGGCTTTGGCGACAAACTTGGCGACAAAAATTGGCATCACGAATGTTCAAGTAAAATCTAGTTTCGTCGAGAAGTTTCTAGAATACATTGGAGAACTTTCTATGTGACGTCACATCCGGTCTTCAAAGTATAAATCGTCAGAGAGTTAGTCTTTCGGAGTGAAAGCGATGATCGTGCTTGCTTTGCAAACAGAGTGATTTTGTTTAAACTGTGGATTGCTGTTTATTTTAGTGCTGCAAATTTGTGCAAGTACGATCTTGCTGTCGTCTGTGCTTCCTGTTTTATTATTATTTAAAGAATAAATTACTATTTTTATAGTATTCTGCTTGTCGGACTGTTCACCTACACACCGCACAATTTTCGTAACAATATACTATGACCTTGTTCATTTAGCTCTTAGCCAACGAACAGCAATCGAATATTGTCATTCAGCAATAAATGACAACCAAATCTAAACGAAGTTATAAATCAATCTCAAATGGGCTTCGGCTCAATTTAACAGATGCACCACCTAATGGTATCAAAAATAACCCTCTTAATGATGCTATATGTCGTCAAATACCAATACTTTTGAAATCAACCACGTATAATAAGAATCACATTAGCATCTTCAGAATAAAACTATCTGAATTCGAAATTAATTTTGATAAAGATTCATGTTATTTCGACGTAAGCAATATTTTAATTGTGTATTAGCTTCCCTGAGAAGTTTACTGAAACTTATAATTCATTTGAGAAATAATGTTTATTATAAAAGTCAATTAATTTTGAATTTTTTGTTAGTTTAGTGTGTACAGTAAACAATTGATGGCAGTATATTTAAGCGAATTCTTACAAAACATTTATTTGTAGAAGCCTTCGAAATACCACTCATAAAGTTTCTCCGATAATTTCCAATTTATTTAAATAAACCTCTTACTAGCTTTTAATTAAAACTTTATCAACAACTAATTATTTTTTAAGAATCAAAAGTGAGCAGATTATTATAATTAATTTTAAATGAAAATTTTTTAGTTTATCAGGTATTATTACTTGATCGAAGTTTGGATGAATCACTAAAAATTAATTTTTTTAAGAGAGACTACATTTATCCAGAACTTTTACAAGGTCATATTTAACTTCTGTCATATTTACGAAAATGCTTTAAATTTTTTTTATCCTTCACTCTTAAAGTTTTGTTCGCTTTTGTTTCCCGATGATAACATAATATATTAATGATTCAACACTTAATAATTATTATGTTCGATTCAATTATTCGATTATGTAAATTTTTTTTATCGAGCTGAGTGTAATCTTATAGTAAATTTAGTGATCTAAAATATTCGCTGATTTCTATTAGATAAACATGATTCGATGTCAAATTTTGAAGAACTAATTAATTGAAACGTTCGATGCAAAATGGATTTCCACATTTTGTAAAACATGCTGGCCTTATATAATGTGGTAGATATTTTCATTGAAAATACGGCGTTTTGGGAAATCGCATTTTTAGAGACACCAATTTAATACAAAAACTGAGATTCGTTTCTCAAAAGAGAAAAACTGCTTTCATGAAGCAAAATTTTCATAATATTTTTTTTAAAAATTATGTATATAAAAACTTTTCATAAAAAACTGAAATAAAATTAAATATTATATAAAAATTAAAAAGTTTAGGATTTCCAGTAAAAATTAAACAAAAATATGTTGTGCTAATAAATGTATTCCTCGTCGCCACATATTATAGGTATTTAAAAACATTTAACTGGCATTATTTCAAAATCTGTAGGTTTAGGTATTAACAAATCTGTCTTTCAAGAATGTTTGCAATTGCTTTGCAAATTATAATAAGTTTTTTGAAAATTCGTCTATTTTCAAGATATTTTTAAAAATATTTCCGGCAGATGGACTTTTTTAAAAGGTAAGATTATATCTATTTCGCCATGTTCAAACATTTTTCTATACCTTTCAAAATGGAGTTTTTGGTTTCTTCATCGTAAAGGTCTTCAAAAAAAGGGGGAGCAGCCAAACATTGCCTAAACTACTTTGCAAGAAAATTTCTAAAATATTCTTGTGTTGTGAAGCAGAAAAATGCAGTTATCTCTCAAACTTCCTGAGTTACAACAAAACCTATAAAGACATCATGATTTTACAAAAAAATATGTATGATTTTTAAAATAGCTGCAAAATACACTCATGGATAAAAATAATTAGTGCACCAAAAAGGATTCGTCAATATGAAACGAAATTTTGCATACGTAATGACTACTTTGCTATAAGTAAATCATTAGAAAATCAAAGAAAAATAATCATTTATTTCAGGGAAAAGGGCAAAAGAACGGAGGATTTAATACCTTGTTGAACCCCCTGTAGCGAGAATGCCCGATGCGAAACAATCAGGCATTGAGGCATAAAAGATCTGTATGATGTCTTGAGACATTTCGTTCCATATTTGCTGTAACTTTGCTTCTAGTTCGTTCAAACTCGTGAGATTACCAACTCGTCGTCCCAATTGATCTCAGATAAGCTCGATTGAAGACAACTCTGGGGATAGAGCAGGCAAGGAAGGGTAGTAACAGTGCAGAGACAGTCTTGTGATACCCTTGCCGTGTGAGGCCGAGCATTGTCTTATTGAAAAATGGCTCCTGGGAGCCGTTGCATGAATGGCAACATATGTGATTGGAGGATGTCATGGACATACCACTGGGCTGTCATGGTGCAACGGATCAATACTAGGGATGACCGTGTATTGTAGTCAATGGCACCCCATACCATCACACCAGCTGTGGGAGCGGTGTGTCGCTGTAAAGCAAAGGCAGGATTGAGGTGTTCACCACGGGGTCTCCACACACGTACACGATTGTCATCACTGCTGAGATTGAATATGGATTCGTCACTAAAAACGACCTGGTTCCATTCCGCTGCAGTCCAGTTTCCTCTTGCGCGGCACCACTCCAAACGGAGGCGTCGATGGGTGGGTGACAAAGGCAGCACACGTAATGGGCACCGCGATCCCAAATGTCCTTCAGCCAGGTGCCTTCGTATGTTTCGATGAAGACGCAGGGGCTCCTAGTGAAGGTCCTACCTGTGCCTGGATGGCGACCGATGAAGCAGTGGGCTGTACGCGTGCATTTCTTACGATGTGGCGGTCTTCTCGACGACTGGTCTGTCGAGGGCGTCTGAACCTGGTTTCGTGTAAATGACATCTCAGGGATCCACTGGTCTCAACACCTCCTCACAACACAATAAGAGCTGCCTAATTGACGAGCTACTCGTCTGGCTGATCACCCAGCTTCCATCATGCCGATGATTCTCCCCCTCTCAAACTGCGAAAGCTGCTCATATTGTGTTCGAAAACAGCGTAATGGCATGTCTACTTCAGCTCTTCCTTTGTAAACGATTCAGCACACTCAAACAAGCTTTGTTTACCTTTTTTATACTCCACGGAGAACGACGTTAAACAACCTCTACCGGCTATACGTAATGCGCAATCACGCTTTATTTCTAATCATTTGCATACCTCTTCGACATGTACCTTCATGCGAAGTTTCGTTACGATCCCGCAATTATTTCTTAGTGCTCTAATTTTTTTGTCCATGAGTGTAACTATCTATATACTAAAATCTATGTTTGAAGTTCACAACATATTTAGAGATGTTCTAAACGTTGTGGAAAAATTTCATTTCAATATATGAGACACTTTTCATGAAATGAATTTTTGGGAACAAAAAAAAATAAAGTAGCATTTTTCCAGAAAGTACAAATCTATAAATCAAAATTAAGTGAAGAAGTAGTTTCCTGGTATACCTACAACTATAACAAATAAACAAGTACCAATAAATTCTGTACTTGAAACGTATATTTTATATTTACATCGTTTGATTATGAAGAAACAGCTGTTTAAAGGTGTTGTTTACATTTCTCGGGCTTAGTTTCGGTCTTGAGAAATTTCTCTTCCGGTCGCTTTAAAAGGAATTTCCTGCTAAAAATCTGAGTTATAATTTGTTTCTATCTACCCCAAAAACAAATGCAAACAATTTTTGAAATCGTAAATATGTGAGATGTAATAGAAGTTAATAAAGAAACTTTCGAAAAGTCTTACGAAAACAGTTATTATTGCTGAAGCAAGTTCCTTAATGTGGGCAAAGATATGGAAATCGGAGGAAGCTTTGTGCGGGCTGTACGGTGGGGGATCTAACTCAACCCACTGAAAATGTTGTATGAAATGTCACTCATAAAAGTTTTTTGATACACATTACTTATTCATCATGAATTTCGGATTCATTGCACCCTTGAGTGTTCAGAACTCTAATGGCAGCCCGCAAATCACACTTGGCGAGATTTTCTATTCTACGAGGCATGTTTACGTGCCCACTGCGCTTTCAGAACTTTAAATACGAGACCACCTAATAGACGGCCAACTTCTGTACTTGCAGAACACATCTATCCACAACGTCCTTGGACTTGCACGGCGAGTTTTGGTTTTGCGAACGATCTGACCTTGAAAAAATTGGCAATCCTAGCAACAAAGTTTGTAACTTGATGTGCAAGGTTGACCATGAATCTTGATACATTTGAATGTTAAATAGAAATTCAACTAAATGTCTACGTGAGTACAGTTTGCATTAAAATGCTTTCTATATATATGTTGTTGTTTTTTCTGTGAATAAACTAGTTTCTAATATCACATATAGATGGTAAAAATTAGTATCAAACGTAGATCGTGTAATAATTTTACCTTATTAACTAAAATTGAGAAATGTTAGAAAGCTTTTATTTCAAACAGAAATACATAAAGAGAATACATTCTTCTTCATTGGTAGGTTTGTAAAGATGATGTTATAATTGTACATATAATGAGATTTATAGTAAAAAACGTTTATGATGCATCAATAAGAAAGAACAAAATTGATCTGTGTGAAAAATTTCTGCTGTGTATTCTGAAAATTGACAAATTTTTGTAACCATACTTATCAGGAGCCTTTATTTAAGAAAGCGATGTCGTTATATCACTCCAAAGAGCGTCCAAAATATAGATATTTTCGGTGAATAAACTAGTTTCTAGTTTCACATATAGATGGCGCTTTATCATAAAAACAGTAAAACAAAACTCACCATTAAAATTTCAAAACTTTTTTTTTATAAAATCTGATGCACAGCAATTATATAAATAAACCTCATTCATATCTGCAAAACCAGCAACCATAGTTAATGTGTGTGAACTTGGGACTCGAACTAAAAGTCAGTTAGTTCAAGTGTTGCTATTTCTCATCAAAAGTGTGAAAACTAATATTTTTCAATCAAAACCTACAAAACATCGTAATTGAAAATTAAACACCGCTATCTATAAGGCGAAGGTAGAAACTTATTTCATTTGCACAAACAAAATTTTTGAGCATGTAAAAGTTTGGGTGATTAATTTCACAATATTATTTTTTAAATAAAATTGTCAGATATTTTTGATCCACCTATATTTTTATTAATATAAAGAGAGTATATGTTTGTGACAAAACAGTAAAACATGTTACTAGAAGTAAAATATGGCGGAAAGTATAACCAATTCTATTTTCATAAGGGTTTGTAATCTCAAAATTAATAGAAACAACTTTTAGGGACTTTTCATTTGTTTTAATTTCAATTTTTAGAAACACTTACTACTTAGTTGCATTTTCTAATCCTAACACACAAGTGTACGTAAATATTACGTGTGGTCTTCCTTCATTGATTTTTTTTTTTTTCTGGCCTGTCCCTTCTACCGATATATTTGTTTGATTTTAAGTGCTTCGCGTCGTCACTTTGTAGGCTGCTTGCCAAATGGTTTCATTTCTCATCTACGGTTTATTTGACTCCCTTCATGAACTAAAACTCCCCACGTGAATTTTACGTGCAGCTAGTAATATACGAAAATTTGCACACATAAATTTACGTATCCCTAGTATACGCGACTCTTAAAACACATAAATTTTACTTGCCGCTAGTAATATACGACTTTTAAATACGTAATTTTAAAGTAGTTCTAGAGATAGAGCCTTTATTTTTAAATTTGAGAATGGGGATGCTGACTTAATAAAAAGAAAAAATGGTTATGAGTAGTGTACGAAAATTAATGATAACGTTAAACAGAAAACTAACGCAAAAAATAATATTCATATTAGACCAGATCCAATTGCTGAGGCTCGATTGATTGTTTTAATTTATGAATTTATGAATAGATTAATTTTATTTATTTATTTCCGATGTAGTAAAGAAAGAAATACTCACATAACTGTAAAAATAAATCAAAAGAAGATAGGTTATGCAATTGTTTTATTCGGTTTCCAAAATAATTAAAATTACGATGACCTGAATGCCTTGTTTGGAAAATAAATACTAATTTTAGTTTTACAAGATAACCATTTGTCAACAAAGTTTTTGTTTGATGTAACTTTTACTAGTGGAAGGTATAGAGCAATTTCCAACCCAAATGAGGAAAAGCTATAAGGAGAAAATACCAGAAGTCATGTCCATCTGTATAGACATAATTGCATTGGTAACTAATTATTACATAAATTTATTTTGCAGTTGTGTAGATTATGTTAAATTTAAAAGGTAAACGATTTTTATTATATTTAAAAGCAACATTAATGTGATAATAGCAAATAAAACGAATTTTACGTGAGCACGTAAATTCTTATGTATTTTTAGTTATAGCGATATATATATAATCAAGCTAGTATTCTAGGGTGAAAAGTAGTATCAACTGTAGATCATGTAATACTTTTACTTTATTCACCACAATTGAGAAATGTTAGAAAAGCTTTTATTTCAAATTAGACGTAAATAAAGGGAATGCATTCTTCTTCGTTGGCTGGTAAGTGAAGATAAAGTTATAATTCTATATATAATAATATTTATAGTGAAAGACGTTTATGTAGTATTAATAAAAAAATAAGATAGAATTGATATATGTTTAAAGAATGCATGTTTAAAGAACCATAAAGATACAATTAATATTCTGTTTCTTATGTACTTGTAATTCTCATAATATCTACAAAAATAAGCGTTAAATTTAAATATTATTTGATGCGATTAATTGAAATATTAATAGATTTCATCAACAAACGATTTTTTTTCAGATCTCGTAAATCTTTATAAATATATATTTCTCTATTAAATAACAATTTAGTTAAGTTTTATTAGTACATGATAAAAATAACTCAAAGCAAACAAATCTTTTGATATATATATTTTTTTCTTTTCTTTTTTGATCAACAGTTATACAAGTATGATTAGGTGGAAATTTTAATCTCATAAATGCAACTAGAGAAATAAAAAAAAGTATTTAGTTGATTCAAAAAAGAAGAAATATATTTTTTTGATTATGAATGAACAGAAAAATGAACGAACAGAATAAATG
This sequence comes from Nephila pilipes, assembly GCA_019974015.1. Classification (NCBI taxonomy): domain Eukaryota; kingdom Metazoa; phylum Arthropoda; class Arachnida; order Araneae; family Nephilidae; genus Nephila; species Nephila pilipes. The sequence continues at coordinate 159,473 of BMAW01114146.1, forward strand.
AAATTATTAGTTTGATAATTAGGAAAAAAGGAAATTATACTTATTATGAAAAACGGAACTTAAGAGTTTTATACCATAAGTGGCAAAACGGAAATGCAAAGTACATTGACATGAGTGGAAAAGCGGAACTGAAGAATTTTATATCATGAGTGGAAAAGCGGAACTGAAGAATTTTATGTCATGAGTGGCAAAACGGAATAAAGATATTTTTGTTATGATGGCAAAACGGAATAAAGATATTTTTATTATGATGGCAAAACGGAATTATAAAATATATCGCCATGAGTGGCAAAGCGGAACCAAATAATTATTTTCTAAGAGTGGCAAAACGGAATAAAGAAATTTATTTATGTAATGGCAAAAAGGCAATACAAAATTTATTGACATGAGTTGCATAAAACTAATAAAATTAATTTAGTGTTAGATTTTAAAAAGGGAAAAAAAAGAAATTTAATTTTTATTTAGTATATTATCGTCTGCGGAATTTGTGAAAATAAATAAGTTTGTCTTGTGAAACTAAAAACGGTTATGGCTGTAATTTTAAACATTATACAGAATAATTTAAATTTCGAGTAGAATATTTGTTGTAATCATAAAAATTAAGCTTAATTAGACTTTTGGTAATTTATAAGTTCTATTTTGTTAAATAAATTTTTAACTGTTTCTTAATAGGTTCTTCAGTAATATTTCTATATGTAAAAATAAACAATTTACAAGTACCAATAAACGCATATTTTTCACGAATTATTAGTTCTTTAAATGCAGCTATATTCTGTAAGGTTTGTTAAATGAAGGCAATATGTACAAGGTAAGGATATTTTATGCACGTAAAGTAGTTATGAATTTAATAGGAAGATTTACGACAAAATTAAGATTTTTCTCTCTCTATAATTACTTCAGTATTTGGTTAAAATTCGGAATCTTATTAGCATGTACTCAAATTTTGCTTGCTTTTTGTTAAATTTGGCAATTGTTGTACTGTGGAGATGCTTTTAAAAGATGAGACTGTCTTACCTAACGAAAGTAAGAAATTCTTTAGAAATACAACTTAAATTGAACCTTTCGGAAAGAAAAGAACTTATAAAAAAAGAGCAATAAATGCATTAATATGCTTATCTTTCATTAATTCTATTAATAACCTATCATTTTTGTTTAAATAAAGATATAATATTTATCAAGTTTTAATACGATGTGACAATGTGTCAAATGGAAATCTGAAATATCGAATAGAAAGGCATAGAGATATACATAAACTATAGTTATTGAATTTGGATAAAATTAAATTGCAATACTTTACATAAAAGTTTAATTTAATCAAAACAAGAATGATCTCATATAAAAATGTTTATGATTAAGTTAAATAAATTGCACAAATTATTCAGTTAATAGAGCGAAATTATTTTGATGTTACTTCCTTAAGAATATTATTCTTATACTGGTAATTTATACATTTATATTTTAGTAACATATTCTATATATTTTTTAATCTTCACATTATACATATATTCCTTTTGACGGCATTTGATTTAATCGTCAATTGTATTTTTATTTCATTTTTATTAACAAAGATAGAATTTGTTTTTTTTCTCCCGTCGGCATACTGAATGATTACAAGGCACAGGACTATGGTGCTTGAAACGAATAATATATGAGTAGTGTTTATACAAAAAAAATATTCTTTAAGCCATTCTTAGATCTGCTAGTTTATTAGATTCCTTGAATAAAATCCCCTAGATATTAAAATAAATATATAATTACTTCGCATGATTCTTTACACATTTGAGGAAAAACAAATAGGTTAAATTTTATGAAATAAAATCATGTTTTTTATTAAAGTAATTCAAAGTAGATCATAAATTTCTTATTTCCTCAGGAAATAGCAAAACTAAGCTATATTTGGTAATTTTTTAAATCGTATATTATTTATATATGTACATATTCAAATAAAGTAAATTAATTAAATATGTTTTGCTGAAAAAGAGTAATTTGAAATCATTTTTATATCTTATTGTGTGTTATGAATTTCAAGCAAGGTCATTTAATATTTTATTGAAAAATTAATTAACAATTCAACTTCTAATGCATTAATATGCAATGTATAAATATGTTTTACATTAGTTTGCAGAGTATCCTAATAATTAAATACTAAACTAATAATTTTTAAAATTATTTTCTCATGCTTTTAGTAAAAGGTATAAATTAATTAAGGTACACATGAAATGTATTAAATATTCAAATTCATATTCCACTCTTATTCGCTTTCTTGTGACACAATATGTAAGAAAAAACAAACATTTTCATTGACAAAATCTTTTTAAATCATTCTTACATTTGATTAAATTTCCCTATATACATAATATCAATACATATGTTTGATTTTGCATCCATATCTATAAACTTGACTTTTTTTTTACCTCCTTTGAATTAGTATTAGAATATAAACTCAAAAATACATGATGAAATTCAAAAATAAATTTTTGGAGGAACTATAAGCGCATAATCAAAATTTGTATACCTTATTATGTACATCATATCAATGCGTTTTACGCTTTGTAAACAAAACCGAATAAAATGCAAATATATTTAAATTGGTTCATAAATTTAAAAACAACAAAATAAATTAGCTTGGAAAAAATTGTACAATTGAATGGAAAACAATTCAGTTTTTAATTCCATTTGGGTGCGGAAACTGATTACAAAAAGGATAAAAGAATGTAAAACTAACCGGTCAGATCGAAACATTCCATTTTGGAAAACTTTACTCTAATCATTAACGTTCCTCAACCTGCTTTGGTGGGTCTACTAGAAAACCTACTAAAAGTGGTATTCTAGTTCCACGATCTTTATTGCCAGGTCACTTACCTACCTGCAGAAAGTGCATATTCAGAGGAGTTTTTTTTTTTTTTTATTTCACTCTAGTTCCCGTGGAGACGTTCGATCTAGTTCTTATTGATTTCTGGCTTACGTGAGCGCTATCGTGTGCATGAGAATTGTATGCTCTATTAGGGGAACTGTGTAAGAGGGGCACATGAGTGTGTCGTTTGACTTGACGTCGATAATATCGGACTATTGGTTGGATTTTTAGTAAAATATTGGCTTGCTTACAGTAAGAGAGTGAGCTTCCGAATGGAAAAAAAATATCGGCAATAGCTTCAGGCTTATCCAGCAGGATAGAGTCTTCCGTAATAAACCATGCTTTTAAACAGTTTTCGCCTTCGAAGTCAGAGAGAGAAACGACTATGAATAATTCGGAACAGCCAAAAACAGGTTTTTTTGGACCTCTGACTTTGGTGTTTTCGCCTTTTTAGATGAACCGTTTCGAAAAAAAAACATTTCATTTATTCGATCCCTTTTTTCTTTTCATACCACATCATCAAACTTTGTCTTTATTCCTCAACAATGGTGCGTAATTGGATCATTTACTAATAAATATTATGATACAGGATGGTGTTGATAGACCTTTGCATTTGGGAAGATATCATGCAGCCTTTTGAAAAATTACGAATCTCCAATCACCAAGAAAAATTACAATTTAACACATTTAATTTAGACGTTTCACATTAACATTTACACAGACATAAAATATTATTAAATTAGTTCGAGATAAAAACCAAAGTTTTTAAAAACAACGTTTTTATATGGTGGCAAAGTTTATTAAAAAAATTATTGAAGTACTAGGTAAAACTGATTACAAATATCTAAATATTGCATTGATAGGCAAGTAAGAACGGTTCCCAAAATTTCAGAACTCTAGCTTGATGGGAAGTTGGTTTAATTAACGATAGAAAATTTGATGACACACTGATACACACAGAGACAGACACACACCAAGTGAAATACGTAAAAACGTTAAAACTAACTAAAATTAATTAATTCATCCAGTAAATTAAATGGTTGGAATGTAGTTTAACCCAAAAACCCTTAGCGACAAAAATTATTAGGCAATATTTTGCCAAAAATGGCTACCCTGGTCCGTTTTACGGACTTAACGTTCAACTTAAAAAATCGCCAAGTTTGGTGCCAATTTTTGAAATCGCGCCAAGTGGTTGGGCTAAACTGCATTATTAAAGAAAATATTAGTTAAAACCTATCGCAAATGTCTAAATATTGCATTGTTAGGCGAATAAGGACGATTCCCAAGGTTTCAGAGCTCTAGCTCGATGGGAAGTTGTTTAAATTAACGATCGAAAATTTGATGACACACACCAAGTGAAATTCATAAAAATGTTTTAAAAAGTAAGAGTAATATTTCGTTTTTTCGTTGTAGGTTCTTAGTTTCAACTCTGAAGATTTCAATAATACCAGATACACAATCAAAGAGTCCAACTTTAGTGGCTCAAATTTTTATTTATTGTTAACAGCCACACAACACACACAATTAACATAATATTCAAAACTTACTAACACTAAACATTTGACTTTTGTTTCATGCCATTTTTCAGTCCTGCTATCGGTCGTAGCCGCCATTCTTTCTTTTTTTCTCTCTTCACTTCCTCATCGTCGTATTTCCTCCGCTCTGTGGCGTGGCAAGCAGAATGGAACAGTCGTGATGCATGGATATTATTGTAATTATCTTTAGTGATCTGCGTACGCACGTTCTTTAATTTTAGAAATGACTTCGGATAATTGTTTTGAAATTGTGTAACATCAAGAATATGATGGACTAAGCGGCATTAAAATTTTTTAGTCCGGTGAATCTTACAGTAATCATTGTCTCTAACATTGGCATTATTTACAAAATCATTTATAATAGTTGAATATCTAATCGTCTATGAAGTCATCCGTTCTATTTTTGTGACTCCCGTCGTCAGACTTTCGAGTGTGTGTTATCTTCTAGCAGAGTCAACGATATATATATATATATAAAATTTAATTTTACGAAAAAGAAAGTATTTGTGATATATTTTTTTGTTTTTTCTTCTTTCACATGTGCATGACTTATACGAGATTCTCCAACATGGAAAAACATCTATGTTCTTTCTGTTTCGTGTTAAGTAGTTTTCATACAATTTCTTTCTAGAGAAGTTTTGATTCAGCCATCAAATCATGAGGAAACAATATGCTTTATAGTCAAAGGTCAGAATAATTGCTGCTCTTCAGAGAAATGGATATTATTAGCTTTCCCGAGTTAGCAGTAAGGCATTAAGCCTACCCGGAAAGAGGATGGAGCAACGCAAAGGTAACTGATTAACAAGAGACATTTCTTTCTCTACCACCTTACTCCCTTTAATACATTTGATTGATCTTATTGGCTTATTCGTTCAGAAGGACGTCCATTGATGTCAGATAGTAAATTGTTTGAAATGAATTAGGCAGGGGATAACGGAAGGAAAAGAACATTGACTAATTGATGTTGCAAGTAGAACTTAAATAATCTTTAATAAATTATTGCTCTTTTTTGCTTATTTTTACCGTAATACTCGCAGAATAAGATAAATTACGAATATTAAATTTCTATTGATTCCTCTATTATAGCAGATATCATATAAAGCAGTAATTTGGATTTTCTAAACTTTATTTTATACTTACTTGCTCTTCAATGTGGTTGTTTTAGTTTATTCAAATAAATTAATTTACTGTGTGGTATTACAGATGGTATCGAAGAGAAAAAAAATATAGGAAAATGAAGGATCTATATATTGTTACTAAAATATTAGTCCCTTTGGTGTACGAGTGAAAGCACTCCAGCATGGTGTATAATACCAAATGAATATTTATTCATAAATATTCAGGACAAGAAGAACACACGTAACAAAAACCAACAATTTTATATGGTGGCAAAGTTTATTAAAGAAAATTATTGAAATATTTGTTAAAACTGTTATTATTTTTAACTTTAAAATTTACTTAAAAAGAGACATTTGTGAGAGTATTAAAAATTCATAATACTCATAAAATCAAAACATGCATTTGAAAGTTTGTAAGTCATTCTATTAAAAAAAATGGGAACCAGAATTCAGAAAAAATTATTATGATAAGACGCGGCGCCAAATATTAGAATCTTTCTTTCTTGCGAATGATTACTGACCGAAAGTCAGCAACCCTTACTATATCCCCTTTGTGAGTTTTACGATGCCTCATACTGCGTGTGGGGAGTGCCCAGTGTTCCCAGAGGGGGAAAGAAATTTTTTCCTCAATCCTAAAAGCGCCGAGAGGAAAGAATATTTTTACTTTTTAAAATTATTGAATTATTAGTTAGAACTTGTCGCAAACGTCTAAATATTGCATTGTCAGGCGAGTACGAACGATTCCCAAAATTTCAAAGCGCTTGCTTGATGGGAAGTTGGTTCAATTAACGATCGAAAATTTGATGACACACACACACCAAGTGAAATTCAGAAAAACGTTTTAATAAAATACGGACAGATTAACAGCACAATCAGAACACACGGTACTTGTATGGTTTAGAGACTCAATAGAACAATATAGGCTTTGCACTGATTAGCAACTCAGATAATAAGTGGCACTAATATTAGCAGTAATAGCACTTTCAATAGCGTTTAGCTCACCAGCATACTTGCTCGTATTAAGAAAATTTATCCAATGTCATTACTTCGTAAAGACTTTGACAGTTTCTAGCAGTCATGGAAGATGTCAATTTAGGCTGGAGGTTAGCAGATTCAATTGGTCATTCCCCAATTGACCTCTTGAATTCCACATCTTTCCTTATTTATAGATGTTAAATCCCGGCTTGACGTCATCGGAAAAAAAAATCAGGTAAATCCACAAATATCTTTCCAAACGAAGCATTTACAAGGATCCAGAATGTTCAAGAACTTACATTTTGTTTTCAAAACCACCAAGTCACCAAAAGAATCACTATCTCCATCACCAATGTTTGGGGTTTATTCTTTAAGCTTTCCTTGGTGACCGACGAACTTTCTGTTATGTATATTTTCAATTACAAAAATATCGTTTGAAGAAAGGGTCCTAGCAGTATCATAAAACTTGAACAGTAAAGCTGGATTTTACCAAAAATAAATATTAGAATTTCAATTAAAATTGTAAATTTTCGGAAACAATAACAGAAAATTTTGATAAAATTGTAACAAAAGAATTGAAAAAGTAGAGATGAGGTGTTTAGGATACGATCTCCTGCTTCCAAAATTTGCTTAACGAGAGAATAAATTGCGCGACAAATGACACTAGATGGCTTCATCGCAAAAGAACATATAGAATTTTCATAAGAGCCAAACTTTATATTTGTGAGTGCATCGTGACTCTCTGGTTTCGGTGCCTAGTATTTTATCTATCCTACGTCACGAAAGGTTCCCACAATCAGGAGTGCGACTAATTAATCAAGCGATCAAATCAATTAAAACATGTTTATATTTTAAGGAATAAGCAAATATTAAGATGCTTATTAAGAATGTGGAGCAAACTTTCTCGCGTCTGTACATAATGATTATTATTATAAAATTTTAGTTTTGTTGCAACTTACCAATTAAGTAATGCTCATTACTAAATTAATTAACATTTAATTTAGTAATGAGTTTCCCTTCACAAAAATAATCGAATCCTATAATGTATTGCTTGTTAGTGCACGCTAACAATTTATGTCGTAGTTCAAACCTCCTAATCTTTATCTCTTATTACCATCGTTAATATGAAACTCTCCGTATTTTGTAAGCGCTTCCTCTTCAATATTATTCGATACCATTCAATATTTGTATTCTTATTTAGAAAAGAAGGGGTTCTTGCAATAAATAACGCCATATGAATGCCCCAAGCGGTAAGTGGAAAGCAAAATACGCGTGAGGATCCATTTTGTATGTTTATGTTACACTACTCATATACGAGAGCTATTCAGAAAGTAAGAAAAGTTTTGGAATTAAAAAAAAGCTAAGTACAAGGGGAAAAAAATTATTATATGCATCAGAAAGAGCGACTAAAATTCTACTTTCTACATAGTCACCAAATACACTTATCATAGCGGTGGACAAGCTTTGAAATTCCTTCGTCATAGAATTTTGCCGCCTGTGATCTCAGCCACTCAGTGACGCGCACCCGCAGTTCCTTGTCGTCTCACCCACGTCTCGTCACCAGTTACAATTCGATCCAGTAATGAATCACCGTGTCTGTCGTAGGCCTCCAGAATTGTCAAAGCTGCCCCCATTCGCTGACCTTTATGGTGGTCTGTAAGCGATTTCGGCACCCATCTTGCACTAAATTTCCGGTAGCCTAGTTTTTGTGCGACAATTTCAAACAATAAAGTCCGTGAAACTTAAGGAAAACTAAGCGAAAGCTCCGTTATTGTAAAACGGCGGTTTTCACGAATCTTTTCATCAACTTTAGCACCCCGTTCGTCAGTCACAATTCTAGGGCGTCCACTCTTCTCTTCATCGTTAGTTCGGCCATTTTTAAACTGAATGCACCATTTCCGGATTGAACTTTCATTCATTACATTGTTTCCATACACTTCACACATTTGCCGATAAATTTCCATAGGTTTTAGGTATTTTGCCAACAAAAACCGTATCGCAGACCGCACCTCACAACTGGCGGGATTTTCAATTTCAGCATACATTTTAAATTTGAATATCGAAAAAACGGGCAGCGTGGAAATGTTCCCGTTGTGATGGCTGGACGCCGACTGAGAAGACGAGCAAGCAGACACCAAAATATACGTGATCGGCGCGCGGCTAGCGACGTCAGACGGAAACCTTCCTTACTTTCTGAATAGCTCTCGTATTATGCAAACTAGTATAAAAGTAACACAACATTAAAACAAAGTGTGTTTATTGTGAGTCTTGTGTTTTTTCCCCTTCTAGCTGTATGTTAAAATGACCTGATCCCACGTGGTTTCCTTCATTTTTTTGTCGCTTAGAAACACAGCTTAGGCATTAAACGAGGTTTTACTGTTTATACTTCAAGATTCATTTGTTCTTTTAAGTTAATACTCTTGATGATATATTTTCTAGTTCTTAAAAGTTTGAAAATTCTTATTGATAGATGAAAATTAACTAAATAACTCTTTCAAAGAACAGTAGCAATATTTAGATGGGACAATACATTCATATTTTTAGCAATGGACGTCCTACGATTAGAAATATTATATAATTTATTTATGTCATTTCCTAAAGTTCAGTTTTTTTCAAAATGAATAGTCAGAATTTAAAATGCTACATTTTCGTAAATAAACGAGACAGGATGATAAGTAATACTTAACTGAAAATGGAAAACATGGAAGTATTTTTAAAAGTGTTCGTCTCATTTTCCTTGACTTACATGTATAGTGTTAAGGCGGTTTATAAACTCCTTCTAAACATGTTGTAAAGTTTCAGTGGTAATGATAGTATAACAGCGGAGACCCATTGTTAAAGTTCCAATAAATTGATGGCCAATGATGGCGCATACCTTACCTTTTACAAACCCCTAAGGAAAGAAATTTCTTGTGGCCGTATCAGGTGAATTAGGTAGCCAGTTGTGCACCATCAAGTTATGCATTCCTCTGCAACAGATAAATCTACGAGGCAGCTTCGCGGTCACTCAAATCACTTTCGTGAAATAGCTTCGTGAAAGAAATACGAGGACCACTTATAGTTCACAATGTAATGTTCCTCACTTTTCCTAAGTATTCGTGTATTGCTTATCTTTTTGAGTCGTTTATTTTTCAAAACATAAAATTTCAAAGAAGGATGACTCATTTTGAATTGTCATGTCCAAGTGAATTAAAAAAGCATTGTTAAGTAATTCTAAATTAAAATCTGATCGTGTAGTCTAATTTTTGCCTCACCATATCATTCAGTGACTTAATATCCCGTATTAAATTATATGTAAATTTTTAATTACGTAGCAGTTTTAGTTCCGATATATTTTATAAATAATTCTGAAGATGATCGTTGATATCTATTAGAATCAAACAAACCTTAGTCAAAAAGAAAATTATAAAAAATTCTGAAGATGGTCGTTAATATCAATTAGAATCAAATAAACCTTAGTCAAAAAGAAAAATATTCAATAGGATGTAAAAGTTATCCCATCAGACATTTGTAATTGTGCTTAACATCAAATACGCTCCATGGAAATTTGTTTGTATTCAAATATATATATATATATTATAGGATGTGATATCTTATGAATTATATTGTTCGTGTTTTATTCAACACATATGTATAGAAATACATTTGTTAATGTATCATACAAAAATTATCAAGTGTTTTTTTTTCTTTTATGATTCTGTGAAATATTTCTTTGGCTTAATGAATTCATTACATAATAAAGATATACTATCAAAGATTTGCTACTCGAAACTATGCAAAATATAACCATAGTAGATAACAATAAAAATAATCGAAGATAAGATAGTCTAAACTGTATATTAATAGGGCAAATTTACTTGTAGTGATATATGTGACCAAAATATGTTTGATTAATAGAAAAATGTAAAATATATAAAGAAAAAAAATTAAATAACTAAATTTTGCTTCACATCTCCTTAAGGTAAAACTACAAATAATGGTAGTATAACGAAGCCAATGCATAGTATTGTAGAGAAAGTCTTCTAGGGAATTGATCAGAAAATTCTTAAGCATACTAAAATTTGTTGAAGAGGTAGGAAATATAAAGTATTTAAATATCTCGAAAAAAATGCAATTTTTAATAAATGCTTGTATAAAGTAAAATTCTTTCTCTAAAATACCTGTTTCTTAAGTGTATTCATATATGTAGAATACCAATTTGTCTTACAAACAACTAATTGCAAAAGATGGCTTGCGTGGTACAGTATTTCCTTAAAATATTGATTATAATAATTCCTTATCATATTTCATAAGACATGCTATAAATAGATACACATTTTTTTTTCTCTAGTCAATGCAATTTCTCTTGGCCTAAATTAGATTTCTTTCAAACTCATTACTTTGTGTCGGAGATAATAACTTTTGACGTAGTTATGCTCTTATTTGCCTGAGTAATTAACTGGCATCCAAAATATTTTTAATGGAAATCACTAGAAACAAGAAACTTCTTTATCAAATGAATGGATAAATTATGTTCCTCCGAATGTATAATTCATCAAGATCCGTGGCTCCTAATTCTCCAGATTTTCCCATTTGGCTTACATCTGCTTGTTCTTTTCTCTAATATTCTTTAATGTATTATGTTTTTACTAGCGGAAATTCCATTTTTGCTGCTATTTTTCCACCTTTTCATTTTTATTCTCACATACACAATGCATGTATCCAAAGAGAGGAAAGGTAATTATAGTTATATTCTCAATAAGAAACTAAAGTTTGAAATTGAATAATCAGAGAATGGATAAATTGAAAAGGTAACTTTTCCAAATTAACTTATTATTTATGATTTATGGATTTGTCTATGATACAATGAATTTTTCAGTGTTTAATGTAAAAATAAGTTTATTTCTAAGCAAATAATAATTAATTTTTCTTCGACCAAGCGAAGATAGTAAAATATAGGTATATGTTTTGAAAACACAATTTAATGTAATTACTTATATATTTTGTGTATAAAACACCTTCCATTATATTTTCATTTTATCGAAAAACATTTCTAGAAAACTAGAAAAAAAGAAAGAAATTCAACAGTGTTTATGCACTTCAATTCTTTTGTAAATTAAACTTTCCATTAATATATTCCGAACCATCTTATTTTTGTGCAACAAGTGGATTATTCATATATGTTGTATTTGTTTCTTTTAGCTTTTTCAAATATATTTTTTTATTACGCATATTTTTATAATGTTTAAATATCACCAAATTTTTTCATTTAATTTCTTTATTAACTCTTAGAATTCGGTTGATTCTAAATAAAAATATCTTTTCCACTAGGCGCTTTTATGAATGAGGAAAAATTTTCTTTTCCCAGCTGGGAAGTTCAAGTTCGCCACATGTGGTATTGATAGTTTTCTAGTTACAAAGGGGAGATAGTAAAGGTGGCTAATTTTTAGTCAGTAATCATTGACGAGTAAAAAAGATTCTAGTATTTGGCTCCATATCATATCACAATAGTTTTTTCTGAATTCCTGATTCCCATTTTTAATTGAGTGACTTACAAACATTCAAATTGTGTTTTTTTGAATATTGTGAATTTTGTAACATGTGCACGTGTCATTTTTTAAATAAATTCCAGAGTTAAAAAATATATTTTCTAGAATTCGATGTAGAAAGTTTCAGAAATACTCAGAAAGTAGAATTTATACGATTGGCATGTTGACTAGAAATCATGTATTAGTAAAAATTATTAGATATATTACTTTTATTTGCTCCATTAGTAATATTTTAGTTTCAGAAATTTGCTAAAATGACATATTCCGAAACAAGATTTTATTTAATTCATTGTTTAAGTATGGGATAGATTAATGAAGGATGTGGAGCAATATAGACTAATATCCCTTAAGTATGAAAAAAAAAATCACGAAAATACTAATATAAGGCATTAAATTAGAATTATTTATCTGTTCAAATAATTTTAGAATTTTTATAAATGTATTCTTTTGTAAAAATGTATTATTGAAGTTCAGTACTTACGATACAGAATCAGAGACGAGTGCACTGTTTTTGTAGCTGAACTTTTGTGCTTAAATTTAGCCATCAAGTGGATTGTTCAACAAAATTGTGTTGCCTCGAGCTATCTGATTTGTTCTGATTCACTCTCAACCTTGGAAGCATTAAAAAACATCTCTTCCTCGAATGATATTGTTGTTGATATTCAAAAGCTTTTCAAATACCTCAAAGATTAGAACATTACTTTAGTGTTTGTTTTTCTTTTGTACGTGGACATTCTGGTATTCATGGCAACGAGAGGGCTGACCTTCTGGCAAAGACTTCCACGAAGCGAGAAATTGATCTTAAAGTTGATATTCCTTAATCATATTTTAAAAATATTATGATGGAAGGCGTCCTGAAATCATGGAATGAAATATATATTAAATCAAATGCAGCAAGCAGCACGAAAAGATTTTTTCCAGGCGTCAATATAAGAATGTCTTGCCGTCACTTCTTCACTAGCTTTAAAATTATGCAATTTCTTACAGAGAGAGAGAGAGAGAGAGAGAGAGAGAGAGAGAGAGAGAGAGAAGAGAGGTCACGGTAACTTTAAAAAATACTTGAATAGATTCAATTTAAGTTCAAATACAATTTGCAACTGCCGTGCCGGAGGTGATGAGGATATTGAGTACATTCTATTTCTATGTAAAAATTTGTTTCACAGAGAAATATTCTTAAATTAGCTTTGAAAAAATTAAACATTACCTGTCCTCCAAATCTTAATAATTTAATTAGTAAAAGTTCTTTTGTTGTTTTTTATCAAATATATTGAAGGTATTTATAATCCTTCTTAATTTTTGTTTGTACATGGTTTAGTCACGTTTTTGTTGTTGTTTTTTACTGTAATATAATGTTTTATACTTACTTCTGTAAGCCCTGTGTGAAACTTAGTGGTACACAAGGACTTTGTTTGTTGTTCAATAAGAAAAATACTGACGATAGAAGCAAAGTCGTGAAAAGGATCAATAAAAGTTTTAAAAGGGTCTGCTAAAAAAAGGGGGGGGGGAAGAGCTGTCTCTTTATAGCTTGGTACAGCAGTTGTACCGGAGAAGAAGCAAGCGATAAAATTTTTTTGGTACAGCATATGTACCACCGATGTGTGAAGGTTAATTTTTATATTTTTTTTAATTTCAATTTGTAACCGATGGTTTTAAGAACAAACCAAAAAACCAACAGATGGCGCTATCCGCTATAAGACTTTTCTCCCAACCTCTATTTTAGTACTTTTGTGGTATGCGTGAGTATATATGTTGCGTGTTGTGTACATGTCTTATATGTATCCTTTATAAATATTGTTGGGATGTATATCCGCCTGCTGGGAATTGCACCCAATAAAAATACGATCTTCCCTTCCAGTTTAGTTTAGTTTAGTTTTCATTAAAATCCACACCACGCCAACGGGAGGATTTTGGGCCCTGAACAGATTTAACGTGCATCAGCCCCGGCTACACGGCGGGTCTTTGGCGGCCCAGGATCGAGCCCGCGACTGAGCGAAAACCGCCGGCCGCTAGTCCACGACCTTGACCACTAGGCTACCGCGCTCCCCCTTCACCTTCTAATCTTCATTCAAAAGATTCCACGCACGCCACGCGGTACAAATTATGTACATAGGGGGAACTATTAAATAACTTGAATTTCGTTTTAAAACATTTTAATTTGTTTTCATACATATTTAATTATTATAACTCCTTACCTTAAACCCCTCCCTTTTCCCTACAACACGCAATGCGAATCTTCCATTGTCCGAAACAGTGTTGGAAATCTTTTGTCAGAGCCTTCAGGACGCGTGCAGCTTTCTCTTTCACTGAGTTTTGACGGACTCGAATACTGTTAATTTTAATGCAATTATTCCGTTAGGAAATAGGTAAAAGTCGCATGGTGCAAGATCCCTCGAATATGGTGGATGTTCTAAACCTGAGCTGCAGAACTAAGCTAGAAATCTCTTGACATGCAATGCTGAATTACTTGTCATTCCACAATTCGGGTTTTTTTTCCCTTATTGATTCAAGATGTTCACGATGTTCTACAAGAATATGAATAGTGTATTGTTAATTACGAGTTTGACTTTCAGAAAACCAGTGAAGATACACAATCTCATGAACATCGAAAAAAAAAATCATGTTTGCTTTGAATTTTCATTTGTTTATTCGAGTTTTTGTTGTTCTTTCTGAAGATGGACTCTTACAGCGCATGGATTGGAGCTTCGTTTCAGGATTGTAAGTATTACAAACCTGAAACGATAACTTGATATTATTATTGTATCCACGATTTGTCTTAAGTTATTATACTCTGCAATAAGTTTGCAACATTTTCAATAGCATTCAAAGTGTCAGTACAAATATTTTTGCGAGCTTCTTGTCATTCAAATGTGAGAATTTCAGGTATGATTTGGGCATACTCTTTATTCATGTTAAAATCCTTATGTAAAATTTATTGGGCGAATTCCAAGTCAATTCCTAGTCTCAGCGAACCCATGAAATCTTGCTATACTCAGTTTTAATGACAGTATTAAAAACTGTCACCTTCCAGTGTAACGGATAACACCTAACAAATGTTGTTTAAATTTGACAGCTAGGCAGATATTTGTTTTTATTTCACAAATTGTACCCTAAATTGCTGTTCAATTAAAGTTTAGTTATTGTGCTTAGTATCGAATAAATTGTTCTAAAATAGTGTGTTATCAAATATTGTAAGCAAATATCTACAATAAATCTAATACAATTATCTTCCCCAACTACCTGGAATAGTTCATAATCAACAAAAAGCAAATATCCTTATGTTTTTAAAAACATTTTTTCCGTGTTCAGCAGTTAAATTGATTTCTTAGTTTTAAATTAAGAAAGGAAAAGGCCATTCGTTCTTAAAAAAAAACTATAACGAAAATATGTGCACTAATTACTAAATATAAGTAAACATAGCTAATTTGTGTTCGGATCACTGCATGTGCTTTGGCTTAATTCTAAAATTAACTCGTATAATTTCAGATGAATTTAACGAAATTAATGCTAGCTATTTAATAAATGTATATCATGAAATTTTATATTAATGTTAAGATAACTTGAAATGTTTTAAATATAACTTATATATGTATATATAATTGATCTATACGTGCAATAGTGTTGTAAATGACATTTATTAATTTTTTGATTACAGAAAGCTGTAGTTTGAAAAAAATCTGCAATTTGTTTCATAAAGTTTTGACTATTATTTCATTATATGGTAATGGTTTAATAAATACTGAGATATTCGAAATGGAAACTTAATTTTATATATTATTCTTACATACCTTACACTGACATACATATATATAATAATAATCATCAATTAAATTTCGAAAGACGTCGTTGAAGATCTCAGCAAATTGAATTTAATCTTTTTTATAATACAGAGAATTGCTACAATCTACACGACTTCCTTTTGTTAGTAATAATTAAATCTTTATGATAGCAGCAATAAATTCATCTATATATTACAACGTAAACATGTATCTTCAGCAACTTTGTAACATTTTTATTAACCATAACAAAATTAAATACAAGCATAATGGATAGAACATGGACAATGTATCCTTCTCTGAATTCATATGAGAATCGAAGTCCTTGTACATGAAATAAAATATCTCGATTATCCGACTTCATCAAAAAGGAGAAAGATAAAATAATTTTTGGTGTTTTTTTCAACCCACCAAAGGAACAAAAGATCCTCCAACTACTTCTAGGAGTTCTTTTAAGGAACTAACTGCAATCATTTTAGGCTTCGACTGCACAAAGGGAAATAAATGTTTCGTATTCTATTTTTCAGAATAAAATAGAGAGATTCAAAGAATGTGCTGATCATAACAGATGGAGACATTCCAATCTGTATAAAACATTGTAGACAGTGTAACTCATTGAAAATAGAATAGTTTGTGAAGTAGCGTTCTTGCACATGAAAAAAATATATTATTTAAAGAAAATGGTAAGAGTTCTGAAAGATTAGGATAAGCTTCAACAGTATATTATCATAAGATAATAATATGTTATTTTTATCTATCAACTGAAATGTTCTTTTGTACATATTATATGGAACATTAAAAATTACATACATTGGAAAAAAAAATTATATTACTTTGAAACAATCGTTTAAAAGTAATAATATAATGCATTCCTTGATAACAAAGCATCAAAGAAAACAGAGTGAAAAACAGTCATTTGAATTTATAATAAATAGTTTGTGGCGTCTTAGAACGTTACGTTCATGCTTACTAGCGAGCAGCGTCCAGACCAGTAACTTGTGCACGAACAACGATAATTAAAAACCTTCTGTAACAGATAAATAAAGAAAATTTCTTCCCCACTGGTACTAATTCTGACTCCAATCCTCCCATTGTACATTAAACTGTCAAGTTCTCTAGCTATATTTTACTAATTTTATTTCTTTTTAAATGTTCCTTAGTTAATAAGTTATTGTTGTCATTAAGATTTCCGAGTGGTAATTTTAACATTCTACTATAGTCACCATAATAACATTCCATTGAGAACGGGAAACTCATAAAAACTAAAACATTTACTTAAATTTAAAGTTATTTTTAAACTACAAGCCTTGACTTTTAATAAACAAAGATAAATTTCGCAGTCACTTTTACCCTAACATATGAATTAATTCTGAATATCAATTAATAACGTCATACTCGGCACTTCAAATTGTAATAATAGAATGTGGACACTATTTCACTCATATTGAATTCAATGCTAGAAAACACATGCATCAGCATGGCCAAGGGCATAGCTACCACCTACCCTTATTTGCAAAATACGATGAAACATGACAAAATATATTTAGTTCCTAAAGAAGAAGGAAAGGTCATATATGTGGAGCAACAGCACGTGGATTTTCCACCAAGACAATGCCCCGGAGCACAATCCATTCTCTGTGAAACAGTTCTTGTCTGACAAACGCATTACTGTGCTGCCGCATCCACAGTACTCGCCAAATCTCACATCATACGACTTCTACCTGTTTCCAAAAGTGAAAAGTGCATTAAAGGGAACACATTTTCAGTCTGTAGAAGAGATGAAGGTGGAAACGGAAGGATCAGTGAAGAAATTGACACTTAATGACTTGAAGCCTTCTTTAAACTGTTGAATGGGACTAAAAGGTATTTGAATATATTTTCAATAAAGCTAATTTTTAAGACCAGTCCGGTTATTCAATTGTCACTCATCGTATGCACCTCATAGAGAAGACAGAGAAAAATATTGAAATGACAGCAGTGACAGGAAAATTAACATTTATAGCTTATATATCTAAAAAATATTAAATATTCTAATTGTTCTTTTGAAGTTTGCACATGATCATAATGCAAAAAGTTATCATTTTGAACAGGTAATGTATAGTATTTAAAAAAAACAACAACATTATCTTCATTTTGTCAAGAGCTTAAGTTCTCTCAGTCCTGTGTTCCATAAATAGCATCAATAAATAAAGTTGTAACCTTCTTACGTTTATTTGCATAGTTATTTCAAATTTACTTCTTATATAAATTTAGATAATTTGTTAGATTTAAAAAAGAAGTAACTATAATTAGAAGAAAGTTTCAAAAATACATGCTGAAATATGCTTTTAATGTTGTACACACATTCGAAAATGCTTAAATAATTTGATATTTTTTTCCTCTCTTAGGGTAGAAAGAAAATACTATGATCCTTGCGTTTTTCCTAATTCCCTTGCGTTTTCAATAAAAGCGTTTCAATAATAGTGAAACCATTTTGAGAAGGAAACAAAATAGTTCTCATTTTACATTTCAAATAAAGTTTAATTTTTTAAAACAGTTTCCTATATCTGTCTAACTAATATTATGCATTTTTTTTGATAACAATATATTTTTTTCTTCTCAGAAATTTCGTGATACATTTCTTTATATTTAAATTTTCGAAAAAAATTGCAATTAAAATAAAACAATCTTTCTCTGTGATATAACTTCAGATAAAAGAGTTACTGTAAGGTAAAAGTAATCTGATTTTTTCAGGATTCAGTGAAATATTTTGAAGGCATAATCAGTTATTTGGCCTTTATATAAGCCTCTAAAATAATTGCTTATTCCGAATTGAAATAAACGTATTCTACTTTCATTATTCATAAACATAAATCTAACTCAAATAAAACTTGAACAACTACAACTAAGTAACATTTTTAAAAACCCGTTCCTAAAGGTAACATAAAGTTTTATGTAATAATTTTCAGTGACACTGTACGAGACTAATTTTAAAAAAAAACCTGTTTGTGATGACATATTATTGATTAGACAAGTTGATGCTGCCATCTGTTAAACAACATCAAAACTTATTTGAAACTAATTTGTATGTTAGTTTTGATTTAATAGCTATTGTAACCAAACAAAAATTAGATTGGTGCCAAGTCAAGTTCTATTTTGCGTCGAATTGTCACCATTAATAAGAGTTGGGTTCCTCCTTATGCATGGGAAAACCAGGACAATTAAAACTGGTTTGATTCGAAAAAGACAAAAATTGCGTCATCGGCCAGAAAAATTATGGTGAGGACTTTTGCGTTGTAAAGGACGACATGCTCCTAAATTTCTTAGAAATATTAACTGAACAGAAACAGGTCACTAGACAGAACAAGAGTGGACTAGACACTGATCAGTACTACAGTGTACCGTACTAAAGTGCATTTCCTTGTTCCCAATTCTCATTCCCAGAACGAAAGCTTATTAAACCACCTTCATACAGTAACTATCCTGAAAAAATTGGAATAGAATCACCTTCGACACAATGAAACTTTTGATGGTTATGTCATATTCCCTTTCAGACAATATGATAGTTTTAAAATAAAATGATATTTTCCGTCGCTGTATTTTGTTTTTGTTTGCATCTTGTTCAAATATGAACTCAAATATTTTTAAAGAAACTGTAGAATTTTTTTAGGGAAATACTTCTAAGAATCTTTTTACTTTAATACAGTAAAAAATCGCACAAAGATTCTTACATTTGCCCAAAACTCCAGCAGAATTTTATATTAGAAGTATAAATATAATAACATACATTTTTGAAATCAAGTATTCCCAACTTCAGAAAGATTTGCATATTTTTGTCACAATGGATACATTTTCTTGTGACATATTAGTCCAAAGCTCTCCTTCGATGTTCAAAACAATCTTAAACATAACTTCAAGCAAATCTTGCATATATGGCTCAGAACCAAAAAGTACTTATATAGGAAGAACCCTATTATATGTAATTTTTTGAAAATACATGTTATTTGAAATACAGCATCAAAATTTCAGCCAAAAAATTTAATACACACGATATAAATACTGAATAAACCATATCAGGAAAATTGTACATTAATGTAGTATTAAGTATGAAAATTAATGTATAAAGATAATGTAAAATTATCTGATATTAACCAGAGGGAAATTATACAACGCAATATTCTTCGTATTAATATATGATTTTAAAGTTTTCTTTCGTATTAATTTTGCCTTTTGAAATCCCCCATTATAAAGTAATTTGGAATACTCTATAGTGATGATCATCTTCATCAGACATTTATAAAATTATGAAGGACATGATGATAAGTTCTTCCAAAAAGACATGTATTTACTTAAAGAAATTACAAAGTTCTTCATGAAATTTAATAGATAGAAATACAATATCTACTTCAAAGTAATAAATATTTATCTCCTAATCAACTTAGCAATGTATCCTTTATATCGTCATACTCTGGCATCTAATAAGATTATCCTCTATACGACCAATTTGACATAGTGGAGGTGGAGCTACAAGAATTTTGATTACCATATTTCAACAAATAGAGCGAAATATAAAATTTAAGTATGCATTTTAGTAATCTAATTTAGAGAATCTTTATAAAGTAAAGAATAAACATTACACACAAAAGAAAGAAAAATATTGAGAAACAGAACATATTATACAATATTTCTTGTAAGATGTATTTTTTATACATAAAAACAGTGTTTATATATAACATGTATGGTTATTTTTTATGAGAAATTGTTGGTTGTATTATAATCAAGAATAATATAGAATTAAATTATGTTAAAATTTCATGTTTTGATCCCAAAAAACAGAAACCAAACTATCATTTAAAATTTATATTCACATTCGCTTGAATTGCTGATTAAATAACCAGTTCAGATACTATCCACCCCTATTGATTCTAGATTAAAATTTAAAAAAAATTAATTGATATCCATTCCAATAGGAATACTTAGAATTTTAAATACAATTTTGTTGCAGCAGTTATACGCACTTGCATTTCCCTTTAACGAAATTCTGGGCCTGCTTCATCTTGGTGTTTAGTATAAGAACCTCGTTTTGTGAAAAAATCATGATATATTTAAATTAGACTTGCTGCATAAGAAGTGTACTAAATAGAGAAAAGGAGAAAGAGACGAAATAGAGATATTCATAGGAAACAATGCAAAAGAGAGGCTATTAAATAACGAGACTGATGAAGAAACACATTTTACTTTTATATGTCATACAAATTTATTTATTACCACTTTCAATATACAAGCCTTCTCTATCCCTACAAAATTCCATGCGAAGCTTCCATTGTTCGAAACAGTGCAGGAAGTGTTCTACCATCTCCTTCTGTAATCGTGCCGCTATCTCTTTCACAGCTTCAACGAACTCATATCTTGTTCATTTTAATACAGATTTCACCTAAGGAAACAGATAGAAGTCACATAGTGCAAGATCATGCGTAAAAAGCCGATTGTCAATTACTGGGAAACTGTACTTGGCTAGAAATATCCTGAGATGTAGTAGAGAATGCACCGTTGCATTATCTTGGTGGTAAAATTTCCAGTAAGGGATTTTAAGTCCAGTCCTACAGCCTCAACAATCGCACGAACGGTCATCTTGCAAACACTTAAACAAACTAAAAACACGGACACGCGATAAACATTCGTTGTCATAAACTTTTTTTAATAAATTTAATTAGGAGCGGAAGCGGTTTTCCAAGTTACATGTGAAATTTTACAACAATTCTTTACTCACTTATTTTTCCGATGGAGGAAACAAAATAAAAATAATTCTAACGCAGACGAATATTATTGTTATACTGATTTGAAGCAAGCAGCACTATTATTGTATACAGAAGCAAGCAGCACTGCAATTGAACGAAAAGTCTTCACGCTTATCAGCCTTCGGTCGCTGTTGTTTGGCGCACTCGTACTTCTTTTGTAGCAACGTCAGACTCGTTATTATTAGTAATACCTCGTACTTGATTCGGATACAGTAATAAGTCGTCTGCTTATATCTCTGCTATATACTCTCCTCTCTCCCTATATACTCTCTCACATCATCTGTCTATGCCTCTTAACTGTAAAAATTAATGTTATGCAATGTAGTGGTCGTAGTAGCTTAGAGGTCATTGTAGCAGACTCGCGGTTGGGTTTTTTTGTCGAGTCCCTTTTTTTGTAGAGCCCTTGTTGCAATTAAATACCCACCGTGTTTCTGACACTAATGGAAGCTCTCCTGTGGCATGGTGTAAAGTTAGAAGAAGGAGGTTCCAGGTCAGTTTTCGCTTCAACCGGGAAAGTTGCGGTAACCGGGTAGTTGTGTAAGACGATCTTAATTTGGTATAAGTGAGAGGGGGAATACATCTATGGTGTTACCTTGGAGAACAGATGTTCATTAAGTCTGTAGAATAAATATTGTGCGTGAGATTTGTCTAACGTCTTCATGTATAAGTTACTGACTTCTTAGTGTTAGTAAATTTGATTAAGCAATGGCACAAGAGGCGAATAAGAATATAGTTCCGCCACAAAGATTATTTTAAAAATTAATTTTACCAAGCCATATTTCTTTACGGAGCCTTTATAAATTTAATTGTTTTGTTTTCATCTTCAGTCGTGCTGCTGTTTTCATTCAGTTTTGTATTTTCTTCATATAAATATCCCGATCACAAAATCTATAATTTTTATTTCAAGTAGAAAGATGTATATTATTTTAAGATGTATATTATTTTCGCAAAACGAAGTTCACTGTTGTGTATCATTTCACAAAATAAAGAACAGTGTTATAATTTCTGTGGATAAAAAAATGGAAAAGTACTTATTCTAAGGTTTTAGCTTATTTATTGTGCTAGGGAGGGGTACTTAAAAGTTTAAGGAATTAAAGATTTAAAGTAAAGTAGTAAATATACAAATGACGTAGTAAAGATGTAAGGATGGTTCTCAGGCTGTGACTCATCAAAATCCAGTAAATGTTGAGTTAAAATAAAGAATGTGTGTAGAAAATCAATTTAATTTTATACCATCCTAAATAATTATTATTATGAGTGTGGGGTGTTCCCATCCTTTACCAACACGCATCCTTTTCCAAAAATAATAATTAATGATTATAATTATCTAAAAACAGCAGAGTAAAAAAAAAGTCCGTGTGAAGAAATAATACTTGTAATCTGGAGCAATGTAAAATATCAAGTTGTCAAGTGATCTATTTATACCTTCTTGTAACGATATCGTGTGTACACCAATTTCGTAAAATTGATAATTCCTCTCAGTACTTTAAAATATTAAATCTCTCTGTATATAATTCCTCTAAACTTTCAATTTCATAATTTCCTATCCACTAAACTTCATACGTTGTAAAACTAATTGATATGAGTCGAGATATATTCACATGACGACTGAAATCAAGTAACACAATAAAGTAGTCCAAAAGGTCAGATGAAAGTAGAAAACGTAACAATTTAAAGCACCAAAAAACTTTTTGAGTAGGGAAACAAAAATTTATCCTAGTTGAAATTCGTCACATTATAAGTGAAACCTGAATAAGATTAAAATGGTCATTGACGATATTCTTCTTCTGAAAGTTGTACAGTATCAGTTCATATACTTCTTTCTCAACACTTCTAATACTAGGGTGCTTCAGAAAAGTGGTTGCATTTGACGACAGATGACATTAAGGTAAACTGTTTCCATCATTATGTGATATAATCTGGTAAACAGAGCCAAAACACATTTGACATTGATTTATAAGATAATTATGATTCGGTACTCAATTATTTGCTGTCATATCAAAAATTAACTGTCAACTTGTCTCGGGAGATGATAAATGAATTCATCGTTATACCAGGAAACCAAGCAAAATTTGCCATCTTGCTATATCTTCGATTTTATAATGACTTATTGAAGGACCATTGTAGCTTAGTTAAATGCTTTGATGTGATTACAGTATACTTCGATTATTTGCATATTTGTATGAGTAAAGTGAAGAAAGGACCTTTGGATTCCTAAATGATTAAAATCCACTAAAGTGATAAGAATGATTTCGTCAATAAATTACCATTTTCGAATCATATTTCCCCCCTTAACTACGCAATGACATAAAAAAAATTGACTGTTTCCCAAGCAGAAAAAATTTACGAAGTAATTTTAGATTTAGCTCTTTCAACGATGAAATAAAATTATCTGAATTTACTATCAGTAAATTGTCCTGTTCACAATGCAGAACTTTAATTTTTTTTCATATTTTCCAATCACATAAAAATATAATATGACACTACCTCTGAGTCATTTATAGGGCTTTTAAAATATTTAAGCGATATTATCCAAAAAAAATAATATATTCAAGGAAACAGTATTAATATAAATGTTGTTAAGTACTTAATCGTCCTTCGAAGGCCAAAAATGTTCCCGGAATTAAAAACCTTTTATTTTTAAATAAACCCAATTTATTCTCATTATCTCCATAAATACTAATATTTCCTTTCACAAGGAAGCAATAAACACACACATATCAAAATATATGATATCAGCAATTAAATTTCTCACAATCACCGATCACAGTAATTCAAATGACAATATAGGAATAGAGCAAATCATTTACGTTCACTAACATGCATCATCTTCTTCCTCTGCTAAAGGTAAAGTACCACCTGGAGCGATCTAGTAATCCATGAAGGTTGTATGTTAACCTCTTGTTGATTATGAACGAGTCCAGCTCGCATTCAGATAGAGCACCAGGTTGCGCACATAGGAATTCAGTTCGTCTGAAGTAATTCTGCAAAAATTGTTGCCACAGAGCCCAACTCGCAACTTGTAATTCTGTTTTTCTTTTAAAGCAGATTTATTATGAAACGCGTGTATATGATAAATAATATTATGCTTTAAAATGCATCACATACAAAATGAATTTTAGGTAAACATAAGAATTAAATATTTCAAAAATCTTTAAATTGAATTGAGCGTATTTATTTAGATATTTTAACTTAATATTTTACAAATTAATATACATTTACTTAATTATTAAATTAGAAACTTACATTTGTTGTAAATATTACATTAATAAATCGCAAATAATTCTGTAAGGACTACCTTTTAAACGGGAGTGAGATATCAGTAACACCGTCAGAAAAGGGGGACATTTTCAGAAAGCAACTCAGTCGTAACGTCTGCTACTTTCAATATTGTAACAACACGCATAATATAAAAGCGAAAACAATTGATTCTTCTAACCCCCAAAAGGTTGAATACGATAACAATTTAATACGTATAACTCAAAAATAAACAATGTTATACTATTAATATGATTATTATATAACTTAAGATAATGTCCAAGGAAATTCTCTAACTTGGGCAATTACCTTCTCATATTGTTCCCAAATTTGGTGATTTGCTGAAATTGTTTACCAAAATTGTTGCTAAGGTAACACTTTTGTGTAACTATAAGGTAAACATTATTTACGTAAGTATTTTATCATTGTCCATAAAACAGTCTTTCTTGTCAGAATGGACTCCCAATAGGGAAGCTAGCAGAGTCAAACTTCGTCTTTATAATCTACAGCATTTCATCTAATACAATTAGATATAACAGTGGAGATTTTTGAATAAACGAAAAGAAAATCAACTAAGGATTGCATAGTTTACTATTCTTGACATATAACTTCAAAATAAAGTACTACACGAAGGCTTTTTCAATTCATTATTTATGTTAATATTAATAAACATTTCCCTCGCTTTACTTGATATAATTTTTATTAGGAAAATAATACATAGAAGCAATTACTTTTATTTTCAACCATCATTCTTAGTAAGTCTGGGAAGAATGTCAGAGGAATGCGAGACAATTAGAAAATCCTTTCTAACTTTCCGCGCAAACTATTTTTCTTGGGGAACACAATTACTTGAACGACTAATTTGCTTCATAAGAATTCGGTTGGGAATTTGGGTATAGTTATTATTTTTTATAATAAACAATTACCACAATTCTCAAGCAATGAATACTCTTTTTTTGAACCCACGTTCATTTCATACATACCATTATCCATTGTTATAATATAGATTTAAAGAAAATAACTGCACGTTGATATAATTGAGATTAAAGAAATGTTTTATACAGGTATTGATTCAAATGAACCGAAAGACTTAATGTTCTCGCCTACCACCCATTTTGATTTCTGTAAAGTAATGTTAGGTAATCCTATGAAAAATTCTACGACCTTCATCAAATTCACAATATTTTATCTATTTCTGTTGAAAAAAGTGCATCCAAAAGAGAAAAAAACAATGAAGTTTTCTACCTAATTGCATTTTCTCTCCGATTTTCAAAAATACTATTGCGTATGTTTCAATGATTCGTTTGTGGGTTTTCTAGTCCATAAATAAATATTTGAAAATATTTTCAAAAAATAAAAGGGCAGGAGGAATGTAATACTGCAGGACCTTAATTATTTGTTTCTCTTTCTAATGCGCCTTTCTTGCATTGAAATAGATAGAATAGTCCATAACTGAAGACAGTAGTATAAATTTCATAAGATTAAAGTTTCGTGATCATAGTTATTCCTAAGGAATATCAATTACCGTCCTCAAATCTAGACCGTTTTCTATTTGAATTTGCAATAAAAGTTGCATTCAAACGGTCAAAAATGATCAAGTTTTCTGCTTAATTATATTTTAATTATTAGTTTCTGAGTTTTAGGGGCATTGAAACTTGTCCTAAAATAGCTTCAAATATCCGGTTAAAATGTAATTTAATAGTAAACTTCGTTATTATTTGATGTTTCGAATACACTTTTCTGCATTCCAATAAACGAAACACTAAGGATTTCAGGATGGTAGTAGAAATCCAATAGAATTAACAGTTCATTCATGAAATCAAAATGAATGTAGATGGAATCCATTAGGCTCAGTTTATTATCCACTAAATGAGTTATTGATTTAGAAAATCACAAAATGTCAAATCCGATATTTTCTTTTCTTCTTGTTTCGCATGCTTTCATCAATAATAAGCTTAATACTTTTTTTTAAAAAAAATGTGTCATAATCGCATTCTCCTAAAGTATTTATTGGATTAAAATAAAACCTATATAAAAACTAAGTATTTTACTCACTTACTGATTAATGTATTTATTATCTCAAATCATAGGTAATGAGGAATCGAGAAATGACTAAAAATGAATAAAACTACGAGATCTATTCAGAAAGTAAGGAACGTTTTCGTCTCACGACGCTAGGAGCGCGCCGATCACGTATAATTTTGTGTCTGCGTGCTCGGCATCTCAATCGGCGTCCAGCCATCTCAACGGGAACATTTCCACGCTGCCCGTTTTTATGATATTCAATTTTAAAATCTGCGCTGCAATTGAAAATCTCGCCAGTTTGTGAGGTGCGGTCTGTGATACAGTTTTTGTTAGCAATAAACCTAAAACCTATGGAAATTTATCGGCAAGTGCGTGAAGTGTACGGAAACAACGTAATGAATGAAAGTTCAATCCGGAAAGGGTACATTCAGTTTAAAAAATGGCCGAACTAACGTTCACGATGAAGAGAAGAGTAGACGCCCTAGCATTGTGACTGACGAACGGGTCGCTAAAGTGGATGAAAAGATTCGTGAAAACCGCCGTTTAACAATGACGGAGCTTTAGCTTGATTTTCCACAAGTTTCACGGACTTTATTGTTTGAAATTGTCTGAGTTGTTGAGATCGCAGGTGGCAGAATTCTATGACGAAGGAATTTCAAAGCTTATCCACCGCTATGATAAGTGCCTCAATTTGTTTGGTGACTATGAAGAGAAGTAGAATTTTAGTCGATCTTTCTAATGTATATAATATTTTTTTTTCTTGTACTTCGTTTCTTTTTAATTCCAAAACGTTCCTTACTTTCTGAATATCCCTGAAAAAATATATTACTTTTGAATTAAATATAATATCATTCCCTATTATTCTAACATATAAGTCAATAATTTAATAATCATTGAAAATAGGAATCACAACTTTTTACAAACTCTGTTCTTTTCAACCCATTATCCTAAATCAATAACAGTTCTAAGAATTTTATGATTAAAGAAACTTTTGACTCAATAACTAATATTGTATCACATTTGATATTATAATTAAAGAATTTAAATCACTAAGTAAGATGAGTAATGCAACAAATATCAAAGTAGAATTAAAATTGCTGAATTATGTTTTTCTATACTTTTTAACTCATTAAATTTACGAATTCATTCATTTAACAGTTGGTAGCACCAAAGGTAAGAAAAATTTACTTTGTTTATATCATCTACCATCTAATGTAATTAATTTTTGAATCTTCCTAGTATAATAAATAGGAATAATATGAAAAACATAAGATTAATGTACTACCCAACGATGTTTTGAGAACGTTATTAGTTGTAATTTCCATTCTTAAGTAGTTGTTTATTTAATAATTATTTTTGAGCAAAACAGTCTACACAAGACTAGGCTGTAATGGATAAATGTTTTTTTTTAGCGTAAGAACAACTTTTACAACAATTTCCACGGAAAGAATTCTACATAAATCTTACGAAATATCTTTTCATAAATGAGCGCAAAACTAATTTTTATCAAAAGAAAAATTGTAGTATAATTTACTACATACTGATTTGCGTAAATATTAAGATTTTCCTACATCCACAAATACTTTTTATTCGAATACCGCATTTATAAGCTTTATTACCATTTTTAATTTGTTACGTTCTTCAAATATCCTCATCAAATCATGACTTTATTGAGGAAAAATAGCAGATTTCTTTCTCCAAATAATAAGAAGTGAAGAAGCTGAATTCATTGTCAGCATGTTCCCTTCTTTGGGGGAACTGAATCTTTATTCATAAAGTTATTGCACATAACTTCTCTTAAAAGTAAACGTAATTAAAAGAATACATGGCATAAGTAGCTTTTATATATTTATTAGTTAATGTTCATAAATTCCTTGCAAATGAAAGCAATATATCATAAATAATCATATAAAAGTGCAATGTTTTTACATGTCTTTCGTGTGAAGATACGAAGTCGATTATATTTTCATTTTTGTATTTATTAATAATTATTTTGTATAATTTATATTACAGATGGAATGTAAGCCAATATCTTAGGCAATTTTTTCAATCTGGCTTATTTTGTAATTATATGTTGTTTTGTTTTAAAATAGTACTTGATGAATTTAATATTTTTTTAAATAAATTTTCATTCTTATGTATTTTCAAAATATTAATTTTAATAATTTTCATGGTGTGTTTAGCTTTTTTTTCATGGGACTCACGTTAATTTTTCTTGATGTGTAACATAAGCTCTTTAATCAAATATGTGATCTTAAAATTAAAATCTGTTATTCTTACTGACTGAAATTGAACCTGATTAATATGAATTAGTGTTTCAATACAAAATGATGGAAGATGTATCATTCATTCTAACGATAATTTACATCTTTCATCAATTATTCTTCAATCGATAAGCCTTTCAAGTAGAAAAAACATTTTACTGAATTCAATCCAAGTGAAATTTCGGAAAGCAATTTAAATTGCCAATCGAAGTCTCTTTAGAGGAGTATACTTCAAATAATAAAGAATACGCAAGAAATATTAGTTTTAACCATTTACTAATTCAATACTCATTACGTTCCTTCCATAACAAGTTTCCTACCTCCTGACAGAACACGGAACAAAAATAATTCTTTTCGGCCTAATGATATGTTACCGATATAATAAAATATTTTCATTGCATGAGGATATTATTTGTTTTCCATTCTGTTACAGCAATTAATCTTAGATGGTTTGAGAGGAATTAGTATAACAAGAAAGTGAGTCTAAAATTTCTGGACTGCTTCATCTATTCATCACTCTGGATAACTGTAAAAGTTATAAACATATAAGTGTATAATATATATATATATATATATATAAATACATATATATACATATACATATTGTTACAAATATGAAGTGTTGCTTCCCAGCAATACTGATAGTATGGTTGCTAATAGACGTTCACAGGCTATCTGGACGCCAAGGGGAAAAGCAGGAATTTGACTCCCAGGCTTGGCGACAAATTTGGTGCCTGGCGACAAAAATTGGCATCATGAATCTTCAAGAAGAATCTAGTTTCGTCGAGAAGTTTCCAGAATAGAACCGGAATATTAGAGAACTTTGTATTTGACGTCACATCCGGTCTTCAAGGTATAAATAGATAGTTGGTTAGTCTTTCGGAGTGAGAGCGATGATCGTGCTTGCTTTGCAAACTGAGTGATTTTGTTTAAACTGTGGATTGCTGTTTATCAAGTGCTGCAAATTTGTGCAAGTACGATTTTGTTGTCGTCTGTGCTTCCTGTTTTATTATTATTTAAAGAATAAATTACTATTTTTCTAGTATTCTGCTTGTCGGACTGTTCACCTACACACACCGGACAATTTTCGTAACAATATATACATGCACATACACAATATGAAAAACAATTTTGAAGTTTCTCTAAATAACCAACATAATGCAGTGGGATACTATAATTATATAAGAACAAAACATCAAAATTATAATTCCTAAGATATCCCATCATAAACAAATTCAACATATCAATCATATTTTCACATTTTATACCTGAAAAAA
>BMAW01114146.1:190256-221853 GCA_019974015.1 Nephila pilipes
TATATATATATATATATATGTATATATATATGTATGTATATATACACAGTGTATTCAAAAAGTTCCAGGACTGAATGCACACAGACAACATAACACAGCAAAATTAAGTTTATTTAATATCAAGCTTCTACATAATCCCCCTGCACTTCAATACAACGTTTTGATCTTGTATTAAAGATCTTAGAACGCCTTCTGGAACGCCTCAACTGCAACACTCTGCAGGTCCCTTGTCACTGACGCTTCGATGTCCTCTACCGACGCGTACCGCTGTCCCTTCATCTTCAATTTCAACTTTGGAAACAGAAAATAGTCCGGAGGGGACAGGTCAGGTGAATATGGGGGGTGGTCGATGGTTACAACCTGCCTGCGCGCCAAGAATTGCTGAACAATGATGGATTTGTGTGACGGTGCATTGTCATGCAAGAGACACCAGTTTCCACTGTCCAACATTTCGGGTCTCACACGCCGCATTCTTTTCAGTAGCCGGAGTAGCACATCCTTGTAAAAGGCACCAGTGACAGTGAACCCTTGTCGAAGGAATTCGTGGTGGATAATTCCTCGACTGTCGAAAAACACGAGCAGCATCGTCTTTGTTTTTGATTTTGACGCACGAACTTTCATCGGTCTACCCTTTCCCGGACTTGTCCACTCCGAACTTTGGCGTTTAGTTTCCGGATCATATTCGAGGCACCACGACTCGTCTCCGGTGACGATGGTTTTCAAAAAGTTAGGGTCTTCATCGGCCGCGGCAATCAAATCTTCGGAAGAAGCAATTCGGTGTTCTTTTTGCTCCGTAGTCAGAGTGTGTGGCACAAAGCGCGCACAGAGTTTCTTTTTCTTTAAATCCTCCGTCATTATCGTAAAAACAGACCCTACACTCATGTTTAAAGATTCCGCAATCATTTCTATCGTCATTCGACGGTCTGAGTGCACCAACGCTTGCACTCGCTCGACATTTTCATCAGTCCGACTCGAACGTGGACGACCACACCTCTCATCATCGTCCGTCGCTTCTCTTCCATCTCTAAACCTTGCAAACCACTCAAACACACGCGAACGACTCATAGCCTCGTCACCATGAACAGTTTTAATCATTTCATAGGTTTCTGTGGCCGTTTTACCCAATTTAAAACAAAATTTAATGTTCGTTCTTTGCTCCATTTTTTAACGATGACACGACCACTATGACACACCACACTCGAGTGAACGCTGAGAAGTTGGAACTCATCCAAACGGAATAAAACTTCGCGCATGCGTCGGAGAAGGTTGTTGCTAGGCGCTCCATGAATTGCGCAGAGATAGCGCTACCTGTACTGTTTTACTAGCGGCAGTCCTGGAACTTTTTGAATACACTGTGTATATACATATATATGCACTTACATATATACATATGTATGTATGAGTGTGTGTAAATATATATATACATGAGGGGTTTAAGTCCTTAAAAAATCGAAGAGATGGGGCTTTTAGTATTGGAAATGATTTGTTTTGTATTTAACAAACATCAGGACAGCAGTTGAAGTCTCAGTTATTTCCGTTACATAGTTTCTTTTTATTATCTATTGAAGCAAGTAACTTGTATTTATTTAGAAAATTTAAAAGCAGTGAGCTCCGTGCGGTGATTAAACACTTACATTTAAAAGATTTAACACCGAATGAGATCAAAGCTGACTTTGGTATCACCGATGGCACATCTACAACGTGTTTCCTTAGATTTACAATTGGGGAAAATATCTGAAAAGTAGCCATACATTCACAAAAGATGAACGTCATTCGGGAAGTCCTGTGAATGTCACTACTCCTGGAATAAGTGACAAAATCTTCTATATGGCTTAGAGTGAACGGCGAATTGAAGTGCACAAAAAAGTTGAAGTCACTGTCATATCGTGTCAACAATTTTCCTTGACAAATTAGAGTGAAAATAAACGTGGGCAAGATGAGTGCTATATTTGCTCCCAGAGGAAAACCAAAGCAATCGTGTGGAGGAATATTAGGCTATTTTGGTGCATTTTCTTCGCACTCCTGACCAGTGCGAAGGGAATGCGCCAAAATACATAACCAAAATACATAATCATCAATACAAAACTGTGGACGAAACATGGATACAGAACTACACTCCAGAGACAATGGACTAGTCTAAACGAAGGGTTTTGAAGGTAAATGGATTCCGAAGAAAGAAAAGAAAGTGAAATCGGCCGTCAAGACGTTTCTTTGAATGCTTACAAAATCATCTCCATCGAATACATGGGGAAAAAAACCCTCCAGAATAAAATACGTCGTTATTGCAACGGTTTACCGAAAATATCAAGAAAAAAACGTCCTCATTTGATGAAAAAGAAAAGAAAAAGATCCATTTCCATCAAGGGAATGTGCGGGTTGCACTTGTGTGCAGTTTCGATGACCAAATCATTGAATTAAAGATTGAATTGTTGCAACACCCACCGTATTTACCGTATTCGGTCCCCGAGTGGCATTTTTTTTTTTTTATTTTTTATTTCAAACTTAAAAATATTCTCCACTGAGAGATATTAATGTCGAATGAAGAAATCACTGCCCAAATTGATGCCTGTTTAGAGAACATTCTGAAATCATACATTTTTTATGGATTAAAAAGTCGGATGGAACAAGTTGAAGAAACTATTGGAAAAGTGCATATTTCTAAAAGAAGATAATGAAAAATAGAAAAAAAATCTACCAAAAAATAACTTGTTTCTTGATCTTTTACTGTCATACATATTGAATGAACATCGTATATGTGTGTGTGTTGTGACTTTTTGCATATAGACATATATACTTCAATTTTGTATTTATTAATCTGAATATACATTCTTTTTTTTATCTTTGTATTTTTCCAATTCTTTTTTTTTCATCAGATCTTTAATAGTTTCTAATCTAGATTTTTTTTATTTTTGCTTTATTACTTCTTATATTTTATGTTACTTCTCCCAAAAGTGCTGGAACCTTGGCGAAAAGAACAGCTATAATTTCCCCCTTTTCCCTTTGCAGCCTGCCTTTCAAATGCAAAGTAATATTTTGGAGATTTTTTCGGTAGTGCGAGCTAATTATCTGACATACTAAATTTATTAAAAGTGCTATAACTGTTATTCCCAGCGCAGCTATGTATTTGTGTTCTTGTGTCGCGAAATTCTATCTTTGTTCCTGTTGTGTCGCGAATCTGTACAAGTACCGCGTTTTCTTATTGTGCAGGTAATCTACCCAAGTTTTGCTACTTGCGTTCTCCTCTTCCTGAATGTTTGTGAATAAAGCGTCATTTGCCACTATGATCTGTTTTGTAAGAATACTGTCTTCGTTCGAGGTTTTTTTTTTGTAAAACAAAACTTTATTACATTCCTCTGTTCCAAACATGATTCCATTACAAAAATGAAAAAAAAAAAAAAAATAATAATAATAATAATGTGTTATCTCAGAAAGTGAAAACTCAGTACAAACTGATAAGACTTTTCAACCATATTCAGAAGACATCGGACTACATATTTCATCTTGCTGTAGACAGATGGCGCTTTATATATCGACTCTGTTACACCAGACTTAAAACCGTTTTGCCATACCGAGTATTTTATTTATTTATAGACTGTAATAAGATTATTACTTTTTTGCTTATTTCATTAAAAAGTTCCTTAAATTTATTCTGAACAAAAATGTAGTTTTATGTTTATTACTTACCTTTAGTAAAACTGAAGTGAAGTACCCATACAAGATTCTTTGTACAAGAGGATATTTAAAATACAACGTAAAAAAGTATTTTGCTTAATTTATTTTTAAATAGAGACAAACAAATGATTAAATATGGCGATCTCCGATGAAATATTTGCAGAATAATAAATTGTCAGAAGAAAGTGAGACAATTTATGATGTAGTATGCTAGACATAATATTCGTGGTGGAAATTAAACTGTAGGGAATAGTGAGGAGAAAAAATAAAATTTAACACGATAAATCTTATGCAATTCAAATTTGGTGTAAAATCCAATAAATAATATTCTTTTTTAACAGAAAAGACAGATGAACTTCCGGTTTATTATACGGTTGCTGTGTTGCTTCGCTGGATAGATTTTTGAATGTAAATTTTTAATTCCTTTAAAATATCAATAATTGATGCTTTTCACCTATATTTTCTTATATTTTCTGAAATTCGGGTAATTATTTGCACTTTGGAATTAAATTCAGCTTTCTCAAAGATAAGTTGGATCTCTCAAATGGCGTAATCATTGTAATTTTGCTTTAAAAAAAGTTTTGTTGGTGTACAAAAAAAAAAAAAAAAAAATAAATAAATAAAATAAACACAAGTACACAAATTTTTTTAAAAAAAGTATATTAATAAAATTAATTCGCTTTTTCGTACGTTCAAATTGTACAAAAAGTAGCTTCAACATTATAAACCAAGAGTTATTTTTCAAGAAAACAAGAAATAATTATTCTTAAAAAATATAATACGGATATATATCTGAAAAATATGATTTAAATGTAACTGTAATACGTTTATATACAGTAGGTAATGCATTTTGAATTAATTAACTTGGCATATTTATTTAAAATGGTAGAGAATATTAATAAACCATTTGGCGAGTTGAGATTCAGTTCCAATCGCCAATCCATTAATTCAGTTAATCAATTCTTCCATCCGCTAAGTCAGTTCTGTGACACTAACTCCCCATAGATGTCAGTTGGTTATTTAATTCCTATTGGTTAAATTTTCAGAACAGCTGATACTGTTGAATAAATTAAATATGTACACACTTAAACAGCGCTAAATTTCTCCAACGATGAGAGTATATCGATAACCTTACGCAATGCATTTAATAATTTCAGCTGTAAATGGTAAATTCATACATCCTGAAATGTTTAGATAGATAGCAAATATTATCACCCAAATGATGCATCAATGTTATTTTAAAACTAAACACAATTAAGTGAATAATGGTGAAAGATGTTCAATGCTGTAGATTACTTTATATTTAAAATTGCGATTCTGATATGTACAGTTTCGTTTTTAATAAGATTTGTGTCGTAATCCTATCATCTTTCTCGTTTGACATTTTAAGTATTACTCGAATCTCAAATCTAAATTTCAACTAGAGTTTAAGGACATATAAAGTAATTAATTAAAATAGTCAATTTTGTTTTAAAATAGAGTTTAATCATTTCACTGAAAAGGTAAATGATCTCAACCAGTTTGAAGTTACTTGCCCCAAGTACCAATGACTTTTATAACATAGCAAGGAATAAACTTACCGAAATACGATGCGAGTGACTGCTCTAAATAGTGAATCAATCAAACAGTGCTGGTTCTAAACTCAACAAATCACATAAACACATAATAAAATTGGCACGCTCTTCACACTTGCATACTTCCTTTTACCGTAACTTTATAATTACAAGGGTCGTTCACTAAGTCCTTAGAAAAAGATAGAAAAACAAGTTATTTTAAGTAGATTTTTTAAAAAGTTTCATCATAATAATCTCATTTTTAGCTATATATACCTTTCCAACTTTTTATATAATGTTTTAAGCATTCTAAATAGTAAGAATTCCGAAGGTGCGCCACATAGGCATGTATTTGACCAAATAGGCATCTATGACCTTTTCCTTCAACGTAAAACATTGTGTACTATACCTTTTTTTAAAATTTAAATTGGAAATTTAAAAAAAACGGTCACTATGGACTGAATAACGCGAATAAAGTGGATATATAGTAATAATTAGAACTTTAATTCCAAGAATTCAATCATCGAAAGTGCACAGGTGCGCACCCATGCATTATCTTGATTTGAGAGGATGTTTTTATTTTTCGAATGAGGTTGATGTTTATCTTAATTTCTTTGCTCATCCGGTGCAGGAATGACGATAATACTCTCCAATTATCGTTTTCAGTTTTTCCAATTAATCGGAGTAGATAATTCCGCTTGCATCGAAAAGAAAAAACTCGCAGTTATCAAATAGCCAGCAGATTGCGGCATCTGTTGTTTCTCCAGAACCCCATTCACCTTCAAACACCCACCGGTTTTCTGTTCCTTTATCCCTAGGGTGTAGTATTGTAGTATCGTCCACAGGTATGTATCAAAGCAGAAAACCCTCATGATTGATGTAAAAAAGTCCCGAAATAGCCTCAGATTCATCAATACAGTTGCGTTCATTTTTCCTGAGGGGAAATGCGGTACCTACCTTGCCGAAACTTTTATCATACCTAATTTGTCTTGCAAAATTATAAATTCTCTACCTTCCGATGGCTTCAACAGTTTCTCACACTTGGATTAGCCACACGGAGAAAAAAGAAATACTCAAAAATGAATACCTAGACGTACTCATTTTGAAATGAGTATGTTTGTATCAGATTTGAGCGTATACCTTTATCGAATGTGAACATTACAAGTATTCAAAACCAAAAAAAAATGGGAAATCAGCATTCTCAAAAAATTATTACAGATATAAGGACTTTAAAAGTTCCTTTTATATACTGACTACGTATTTTACAAAGTGGGTTTCAAAAACAAATATGGTTTGCTTTAATATTTCGAACTATATTTCGTATTTACCACGCTACACGCGGTAGAATACAGGAATATTAAAATGAGTATGTACGCATACTCATTTTCGCGTCTGTGTTTGTTTACATTTTTTTTCCCAGTGACTCGCTCACAACTACAGAAAGATTCTTTTAAATAAGATATAAAAATGTTGTTGAAATGTTATTGATCATGATTTTCTGATTTATGATTTGAAAATGATTTTCTGTGAGTAGTTATTTGTGCTTTGCAGGTGTTTATTTGTCTGTATTCATATTACATCGTAATCGTAGCTTAGTGACTTCTTACTTTAATTTGCATTAAAATTATTTTCGGTAAAATCGAACTTTGATGGATCCCCTTGGCGATTTTTTTGAGATGGCGCCAAAGCGGGTGTTTCAAACTCGGAGCTTCCGAAAGAGAGAAAAAAAGATTGCGTCGTGCCTGGAAGGCAAATGAAGTATCAGAATGACACCAAGGCGGGTATTTCAAATGAGAAGCAAGAAAAGATGACGTTGACGTCGAATCCTCTTTTACAGATTTGATAGGGATACCATAAATAAACCTGCATGGTAACCACATTAGCGATTTATCGCCAAAAGAAAGTTAAAGTTCGCCAGGCCCCCTCCAACTTCGATTCAACCGAAGTTTTGTAACAAAAACTTCATAAAGTGTAAAATAATATATAAGATGAAGAAAATGATACTTGCAAATAAAGGAGCGCTTATTTATTTCCCTGAAAATTTTAATTGATATATATTTTTCTGTTTAAAATTCATTTTCGATACAACAACAGTATCGGAAAATAAATTCAAAACATACTCACTGGATTGTTTGATTCTCATATTTGATGCAGTAACAGATTCACAAATAAATACATGACACTCATTTTGCTATTCCACACTCATAATTGATACAAGATTATATTCAAAAATGAGTATGCGAAGTTTCCATTTTGAGTACGTACAAAAATGAGTATGTGCGAGACTCAAATATGAGTATGTTGGGATAGGAACTATTTTGAGTATGTGACGTATTCAAAAGTGAGAACGTGAAGTTGCCTTTCTGAGTATGTGCTTGTTACTAAAAATGAGTATGTGCGAATCTCCAATTTGAATACGTTGGGATCGGAGCCATTTTGAGTATGTGAAGTATTCAAAAGTGAGCACTTTCTACTCGATTTTGCATACCCGTTTTTCGCAGTGCAATTACTGAAAACCATATTGTGGGTTTTGTCATTCATTCCGGGAATAATCACTTCCACTGGACTTCCCGAATGACGTTCATCTTTTGTGAATGAACGGCCACGATTAAATTCATTTACGCAATTGTAAACCATTGCAAACGCAGGAACAGATATGCCCCAAACATCACCCAACTCAACATTAATCTCTTTTGATGTTAGGTTTTTTAACTATAAGTGTTTATTGACAGATCAAATCGCATGGGGGGGCGGGGCGGGGTTCTAAATAAATATAAGTTTTTAACTTCAATCGAAAATAGAAATGAAACCATATTATGGAAACAGACAGCTACCTAGCGAGTCATGATGCTGATTAAAAACAAACCATTTTTGTTACATCGAGCGACATTTTCGAAAGGACTTATTTAACGAACATCGAATATTCAATAATCTTGTTGCTTTTACAAGACTTGATAAATCTATTCAGTTTACTTCTGACGTTTACTTAATTTCAAAACACGCATTTCAATTGGTTAAAAAGAAGTTGGAAATTTAAATATGAAGTCAGAATGTAACCCCAAATATCTGTTATGTGAAATTTCATGAATAGTCTATGTTACAGAGTATAATATCTAATAAAATGTATCAAAATCCATTATTGAATTAAAGCTTTTTGAAATTTAACATTCAGTAATTTAAACTCAATTCTGTTATGAATGAACAATTATGAATTATTTGTCTACATTCCACATGGTTGCTTAGTAATTGAAATTTCATAAGATGTGAATTTCTGCATTTGTTAATGTTTGGCGAAATCCCACCTTTCGAAAACATTCCAAATGTTAATTTGTCACCTGTTGTTCACCTCTAAAGCTTCAATATGACTATTAATGATAAATTTTTTTTTTATGGAAGTTGCTTATTTTATCAATATGCCAGCTAAATACAAAGTGTGGAAATCCATGTGTACCTGATATGACATATGCGATACGTACATCCGTGGGTATGCTATTGATATTTATCAATTTTAAAATGCCTCTAAAGCATAGTGTTAGGAGTATACTTAAAATTTTTGTGCATATAATCAATAAGTATCTAAATTTGAGAGTTTCTATTTTATTTGGGTCATTAATTAACCTGGTAATAGACTATTGCTTTAATCAAAGAAACAATGGTCACCCAATCACTTAAAAAATTGTTTTCTGAATATCTTTTTTTATTTTGTCAAAATGAACAAAAATAAAGGAATGGATGAGTGAATGAAATCATGAGTGAAAGTTAGTGAATGAGGGAGTAAGTAAGCGAATAAGTAAATGAATGAGTGAATGAAAGAATCAAGTTTCCAATCCTTTATCATTTATTCTATTGCTTATATTTTAAAATCTAATTGAATAATTTAAATATCATTTTTAAAAATTATAGCACCTTTGATGGGTAAACTTGTTATTAGTAAGTTTTTGTAAGAAATAATTTATTTTATTTCTTTTTCATTTTATTCACTAAATACTATATCAGCCAATGAGAATACACTCATTTTTTTCGAATTTGCTTATGAAGTAGGTTAGAAAGAGAAATTTAACTCCCTTTTTTATTTTTGTACAAAATGGCATTATTAGGCACTGATGAAACGACAGATTAATGCAAAACTATATTTTAAAAAAATCATGGCAGCAATATTACAAAAAATAAATAAATAAATAAATATTTTCTTTAAACATCGTATAATTATTAAATTTTATCTAAAAATTTAAACTTGACAAGTCATTATTTTAAAATGTTTGAATTTTCTTTAAGTTCTTACAAAATACACAGTTTTCAATATTATTAGTTACATAAGGGATTTACTTTTCTTTGATTGATAGAAACAAAAAGCAGAATGAGAATTTGAAAATCTTTACGGAATTTAATAATAAGTTCTTTTTTTTTAAAATTTAGCCCAAAAATATTCATGTTGAAAAAACTATTTCCTCTTTCCTCAATAAAAGTAATAGGTGATGAATTTAATATATTCCATAATAATAACACCATCTGATGAATTTAGTTTTTCCCATAATATTAATAATAATAGGAAATAACAATTATAGAAAGTATACTTTATCACACAATTAGGTTAAAATAAACAATAAGTTTAAAATATCACTGCTATTTTTATTTTCAGTATTTTCATAGTTTCAGGGGTTTTCCATAATTTCGTTATTTCTATTTAAACTTGCTGGTCAGCAAATAATTTTGACAAAAAAATTTCCAATTTTGAAACAAATGATCCTTATGCTGGCCATATTCTGTTTTGAAGCGTAATTGTACCTTTCTGCAAAGTTTCATTCTTCTTTTGATGCATCTAGAACTTGACAATCGTAACTCCATATTTCCTTGAAAATTCTCTTTTTTTTTATGTTACTGTTACAATGGACTGATATTTAGCTGAAACAAAATAATTCATTTCAATCGGCGGATCAAATTAGAAATTAGTTATAATTTGTAATAGTTAACTTAAAAGTTGATAGATATGTCAAACACACAAACACATACACATGATAAATGTCAGGAAAAATCGATTTTGATTGAATAATTTGCGATAAAATATTACATTGTGCTTTTTTCACGTGTAATTCCCATTCATATATTTTCTATTATTATTATGGGACAGAAGGAGTTTTAAGTTTTACATTTCTTGCAACTAACTAGATTTCTTAGAGCTAATCCAACTTATATTAATATATATATATATATATATATATATATATATATATACATATATATACATATATATTTACAATTTAAAAATTTCAAGGTTCTAACACAAACAAAAAGACAAGCTAAAAGAAATTAAAAATACTGGTTCCAAAAAAAATAAATGTCCCAGAAAAACATACTTCAATTTATTTAAGGCATAATGTAAATTCTTATATTTCATATAGAGTTCTAAGTTTGAAAAATATACTATTTTTCAATCGTTTTTAAAATTTATTTCTTCTTACGCAAATCATTTTAATACAATAATTTTTTTAATTCAATTTTATAAAACAAAATATTTAATTTTTCACAATGTCGATAAAATCAGGACAATCTTATTTGAAGCTTAATATTTTCATAACAGTTTTGTGCATTATATATTTGGGATGTACAAAAAAGTAATTAAATTAATATTAATAATGGGTACTTTTTCATTTCTCCGGTGCAAGTGATAAAGTCGCCAAAAATTGATACACCCGACGACAAGCAGAATATGTGTTAACTGTGTGTTGTCGCCGATAAAGTCTACCAGGCTAGATTTGCGCCGGCGAATTGGAAAAAGTATTTAATTAACAAAGAAAACTCAAATATAACGCAGAATATAAGCAAATCGAAACAATTTTAAAAATAAAAGTTGAGGTTATTTATTATTTCACTTAAGGAGTTAATATTTAATTAAAATATTTTAAATTCATTAATTTTAAGAATGAAAAAAAAAAAAAAAAAAAAAAAAAAAGGCTGCAATAGGAAATCGAAACTAACCACGCCACATTAGGTTTAAAAATTTCAGACCGACAACACTCAAGAAACTTAAAATTCCTTTACAACTAACTGGATATTATGTATCTAAAATATGGAGTCAAGTTGTCCAACTGGATGGGCTACCTAAATATTTGCTAACCTGTTGTTGTTTTTAAAACGTTTTTCTGAATTTCACTTGGTGTGTGTGTGTGTGTCATCAAATTTTCGATCGTTAATTTAACCAACTTCCCATCAAGCTAGAGCTTTGAAATTTTGGGAATCGTTCATACTCGCCTAACAATGCAATATTTAGACGTTTGCGACAAGTTTTGACTAATATTTCAATAATTTTAATAAGTCAAAATATTCTTTCCTCTCGGCGCTTTTAGGATTGAGGAAGAAATTTCTTTCCCCCTCTGGGAACACCGGGCACTCCCCACGCAGCATGCGGTATCGTAAACCTTTTGTACTCACAAAGGGAAGATACTATCTCCCCTTTACTATCTCCGA
This sequence comes from Nephila pilipes, assembly GCA_019974015.1. Taxonomy (NCBI): domain Eukaryota; kingdom Metazoa; phylum Arthropoda; class Arachnida; order Araneae; family Nephilidae; genus Nephila; species Nephila pilipes. The sequence goes on from BMAW01114146.1 coordinate 201,947, forward strand.
GATAGTAAGGGTTGCTGACTTTTAGTCAGTAATCATTCCCAAGAAAGAAAGTTTCCAATATTTGGCGCCGTGTTTTATCACAATAATTTTTTTACCCTGGTTCCCATTTTTTTTAATAGAATGACTTACAAACTTTCAAATGCATGTTTTGATTTTATGAGTATTATGAATTTTTTAATACGCTCACATATGTCTCTTTTTAAGTAAATTTTAAAGTTAAAAATAACTAACAGTTTTAACTAATATTTCAATCATTTTCTTTAATAAACTTTGCCACCATAGAAAAACGTTGGTTTTTATATCGAATTATTAAGAAATATCATCAACAAAATTGCTCAGACAAAAGTAAAGGATACTTGATAGTGCTTTCAAAATATTGATATTGTCATACGCGTTAAGATTATGATAACATTTAGTTTGCTTAGGGTATATTTACATTGCCAATATACATTTAATTTACTATTATATCGACTGCTTTAATTTTGGTAACCGAACAGAATATTATTGTCTACTTCAGTAATTAATCGTTTGTTTTTATTTTAATGTTAAATTTAATACTTGATTTTTTTTTTTTTTTTTTGACAAAATTGTCTGTTTTTATTCGTTTTATTGTTAATATTAGTAATGTTTTTGTGATCTAGATTGTTTTACTTGTGAAAATAAAATTACATTAGCAATTCAAGGATGTTTTTTTTCTTTTCTTGATAGTAATTGCTTCCGTGGGGCTTGGGTTTTGAAAGTACGTGTACTTTATGCTAATTAATATTCATTTTGTTGTTCCGGTGATATAAATCAAGAAGATGATGGTTAACTAGTATAAAGACTCGGAAAGTTCATCGTCAAATGAGTTCGCTACTAAAAGTGAAGGTCTTTAATAAATCGAATAATTCCTTTAAAAACATTACCACTTGTAACATTACACATAAAGTTTGTAAAGTCAGTTTCAATGTCTTCGTATTTTTGTCAATATTGCTAAAAAAAGCCTTAATTAGCAATAAACAAGGTTTTATACAATAGAAAAAAAGAAATAGTTAGGTGTTTTGTGAACAAATATTGATGAATTGTGAATTAAGTATTTATATGATTTCATACTACATTGATAAATTCTCCAACTTCAATGTATCTGACAATGTTTAAATTTGGATTGGACAAGTTCTTTATTGGAAAGTATTTTATTTATAATTATTCCCCAGTCTATTTTCTTTAAGCTTATGTTATGGTAACTTAGATCTTTAATGTATTAAATTTTAATTTTTTTGAAAAGAAATTATAGTTATAAAATAATTGACGTTTTCTTGATTAATTACATGTATTATTCATAAGAATCAGAATAATACAGCAGTAGAAAACTGATTTCTTAAAATGGGTAAAAATTGCCACACTGTAGAAAATATATATCTACATTTAAATTTCTCATAAAATATGTGTCTTAGAAGTAAGGTGCACTTTCGTCAAAACTGATTTTACCAAAAGAGATAATATTTTGTACATAGAAAATTAAATATTTTCTTTTCTGTTAGAAATACGATAAGTTTTGATAAATACTGACAAATTTGAAGTATTGTTCCATATGAACATTGAAATTTGAATAAATTTTCATAAAAATTTTCATTCCATTCGAATAAATTTTCATTTCATTCAAAATTGCTCGAAATGAATAAATCATCATGTGTAAAATTTTATAAAATTGAAATTATAATATTATATTTATGATATATCAGTGTGGAAAACAATAATTTTATAAGTACTTTGCAAACTTTTAAGTTACAGATGCCTTGGAATTTACGAAAAATGTATTTAAAAATCAATACACGACTTACAAATGCAACTACATCTATCAAATATTAATTGTTCTGTTCTGCTACATGTCACGCCACCGAGCTGAGGAAACGAGACGGTTGCGTGTTGGAGATGTAATTCTCGTGGAGGACATAAATAAACGGTGCATTCATTTGCCTCTAGCCTAAATAATAGATATATTTCTTGGAAGAGATAATATTGTTCGACTAGACAAAGTGAAGACAGAGAATGGAATTTTTCTCCACCCAATACAGAGATTTTTCTCTCTCGAGATCTTTCACTTGGAAGATGATCCTCTTCCAGGAAGAGACTTACTTTACAAGCAAGCGTTTCAAAGGGAGTTCGCCTCCACTGCTGTCGGACCTGAGCAACCAACCCAGGAGACTGTTTCTTCGGTTGTAACCAGGTCTGGGGGAGTGATTAAACCTCCTTTAAAGACTTGGCTTGTGATTGTGCTCCTTTGAGTTTCGGACCTCAATGGTGGGAAAGTGTTTCGTCCTGCTATAAGCCACGCCACTGATTTGAGAACATGAGACGGTTACCGAAGTGAAGTGGAGATCATCGTGAAAAACAAAAAATAAAACGAACTGAACTTTCGAACTCATCGGACGAGTATATCTTTATGGGCGATAGCTATTTTCGATTGTATGTATCAAATGTAATATCTGTAAATAATTTTATTTTCACTATATCATTCTGCAGAAAATAATCTCGGTGTCCTTCCTTCAAGTAGCTACTGTCTAGAATTTCTGTAATAATTCAAATTGTCCTTTAGAATTTGAGGCGAAATGGCAGATTAATTTTTCCCTGCTTTTTAGATTCGAAAGCAAGGACAGCATTTCACCTTGTTTATTTTCGTATATGTTATAGATTATATCTAATTGTTTAGGTATATTTATTTATGAATGTGAATGGGATGATCTTTACATAATCAGATGCATAAATATGCAAACATCTGAATGGAAAAAATGATTCCTCTTACTTTTAATTTTAAAGAGCTAAGGTTCGCTACATTTGATGTAAAGTAAACTTATTTTCCTTTTCAAAGGACTTGAGCATTTCTTATTTAATGTTTATAATATTTTTCTTATCCAGCTGTGAGTATTGTAAATTATTTAGTGAAATAAAAAGAACAATTTGGTTTTTAATCAATCTCGTGCGAAGGAACTCTTTTCAAACGGACCCAGAAACTACTTAAGTATTCTATAAAAGACAATAACTTATTTTTAAATTTGTAATATTTATATAACTTGTTCATTTTTTGAAAGTTACAACTAACATTATGTTTTCCAAAAGTAGGTAACCCATAAATCATAACTCATTCCTTATTTTTATATCGAAAATCCTTCGACGGAAACATGTTAGAAAAATAAAAAAAAAAAAAAAAAAAACTACTTATCAAATGGAAAATTTAAATAAAAGATTTCAGTCCCTTAAAAAGTTCAAATGATTTCAATACATTCAATGTTTAATGTAATTAATATTAAATGGAATAATTAATAATCAACAGCTTTGACTGTAGGTAACGTCTGAAGAAAGAATTGCAATTTAAAACTGTTCGTAAGACTTAGAACTGCATCAAACTACTCTAAGAGATAATTAAAAATAAAGCAAAATTGTAAATTAACAGATATATATATATATATATATATATATAGTATATATATATATATATATATATATATATATATATATATATATATATATATATATATATATATATATATATATATATATATATATGGCAACAGTGCATGCTGGTGGGATTATCATCGCTTTAAAAAAGTTACTTTAACCTATTGAAATAAGATTCATGATCACTTGTCAAAGAGGATCTTTGAATCTTACCTTACAACTGTGAAATTTGAATTGAACTTCGATGAAAAGCGCGGATTCGGGTATGTAGTTTTTAAGGTTTTTAACTGGAAACATTTAATTATAATGTTTTATTGTTTCGAAAATTTTTTTAAATTTTTAATTGAATAATTTTTAATTGGATATTTTTAATTGAATATTTTTAATTGGATATTTTTAATTGGATATTTTTAATTGGATAATTTTAATGGATAATTTTATTCGGATAATTTTAAAAAGATAACTTTAAATGGATAAGTTACCATTGAAATTTTTTTTTCTTTTCTTGTTATTGAAAATCATTAGTAATTGAAATATATCTTGCCATTTAATTTTTCTTCTTTGTTTATTGGTTCTTTTCTTTAAATTACAACTTATTATTTTATTTTAAATTACAACTCTTGTTTATTTTACCCAACAAGATGCAATGGGGGAGGGTTGGTACCATAGAACTAGTTTAACCCCACAATTCAGTCCCCAGTCCGAATATGCATGTTTTGTTTTGGTGGGTATTCGAATTATTCGATTTATTCTTTGGTGCTAATTAATTTCAAATTTGATTCAAATTTTATTCATCTCTTAGTTTCAAATTTGATTCAGTTTCAACTTTTTTACATAGTTCTATAAATGGTTTTGTTTTTTTTTTGTTGATTTTGGTTTTTAATTGTTCTCTTCCTTTTGTGTTTTTTAATGATAAATTATTTGCTTTATCTTATATATAACCCAGGAGCCATAATTATGGATATATATATATATATATATATATATATCCAAAATTATGCAAAAAATAATTATTATAATAAATTATTTTATATGCTGACGATAACTTAATAATTTTCTTAATGCGAAAATTTATCGTTCGCACATCAAAAGCTGCTATAAGAAACACTCGACGGCAATACAGCACCAGCTAAAGAAAGCTTTCATTTGGAAGTGAGACAAATTTTGAACAAGTTTATTTAGTTTTAAGTCCACGATACAAGAATCTCCAATAGTGTGAATAAATATTTCAGTATGTATGCACTTAAAATATCCCATTTCATGATGAATAAAGACAATTTGTTGTGATTATAAATAGTATTAAACCAAATATTTCTGAATTATAGATCAGGTGATTATATATATATATATATATATACACCTGTCCCTCGATTTACATGGTTAATTGGTTCCTGAGAAAACCGTGTAAAGCGAAAATTAAAATTTTTGTATGAAAAACCGTGTAAATCGAAAACAGCTATAACCATGCGTTTTAAACCATTTATTCAATATATATTATAAATTCAAAGTGTTTTCAATCATTTATTCAATATAAAATAAAATAAAAAACAAAATTCAAATAAAATTGAGATAGTTATTATAAATTCAAAGTGTTTTCATCTTCACTGCTATCACTATCACTTTCAACGATATGTACAATATATGTACTATTGTGAATTACGACGCACTGAAAGGTAATCTTGACGCATATACATGCACATGTGGTGTTACCAAATCAATGAAATAAAATTATGCGGAATTTGTCAGTTTGACAATTTTTTTTTATTTGAATTTAAAAAACCGTGTAAATCGAAAACGTGTATATCGAGCACCGTGTAAATCGAGGGATGGGTGTATATATATATATAGTTATATATATTAAGGGAAATTATATTATTATTATAATTATGTAAACTTAAAATTATTTCCTTGAAACATATATATAATCATCTTATGTCTAACTCAGAAATAGTTGGTATAAATAACATTTAATCTTTTACGTCATTTAAATATTTAATTATTTCACTCACAGTGAAAATTGTATAGCTTAAAATAGAACAATGTGGTAAAAAAATGCATAAAATGTGTTAAAAAATATTTATGGAATTTGAGGCATGCAAACTTCATCGCTTATAAAATAACTCTTGCTGAATTGTGTTTCAAATTGATTACAAAAAAGAAATTACACAAAAGAATTACACAAAAGAATAATTTTAAATTATACTGCTGTTTGTAGAAAATGCAACACCATGAAAGAATCATCAGAATCAAATGAAATTTAATGCAGAAACGACTTGTACTGATACAAATAAATGATGAAATTTTCAAAACAAAAGAAACAAATTAAGCGTCCGAAATCAGTATTTGGTGCAGCCACCATGCGCTGCAATAAGTGCTGCTATACGACGTGGCATGGAGTCAAACAGATGTTGAATATCTGCTTGAGGAAGAGAATTCCATATCGCTTGTATGCGCAACCAAAGTTCGTCTTTGGAAACTGCAGGACGCGGATCACGAGCGAGACGCCGACCAACCATATCCCACACGTGCTCAATAGGCGACATATCCGGTGAATAAGCAGGCCAAGGAAGAAGTTGCATGCGTTGTGCTGAACAGAAGTCTCGAACAGTCCGCGCAACATGTGGGCGTGCATTATCCTGCTGAAAATTAGCTCCAGGGATGCCTTGAAGGAAAGGAACGACTTCGGGCTGTAGCACTTCACGGACGTACCTGTTGCTATTGAGATTACCCTCAATTCGTATCAAATTGGATCGTCCATGATACGAAATCGCACCCCAGACCATAACTCCGGGTGTTCGACCACTATGTCGTTCAATAATACACTCAGGAAGGCAGCGTTGACCGGCATAACGTCTAACACGAACACGGCCATCATGGGTCCACAAATTGAAGCGTGATTCATCTGAAAAGACAACTTGGTGCCAATCAGCTCGCCTGTCTCTGTGCTCAAGAGCCCACTGCCGACGCAGCCGTCGATGATTCGCCGTGAGGGGAATCCTGTATAAAGGCACCCTTGCACGCAATCCACGGCGCAGCAGACGACGACGAATTGACGAAGCCGACAATTGTACACCTGTAGCAGTAGACCAACGTGCTGCCAGCTGCCTGGAGGAAGCTGTGCGATCATTCACCGCCATGAGGAGCAGGTGTCGATCATCGCGCTCTGACGTCACCTTCTGTCGTCCAGTGCCTGTTTTTCGAGTTGTTCGGTGCTCGTCGGTCCACTGCTTCCAAACTCGCATCACTGTGGAACTGTTCCGCTGCATACGAGCTGCTATTGCGCGATAGGAAAATCCTCCTTCTCGAAGGCCGATTATTCTCCCTCGTTCAAACTCCGTAAGTTGCTTGAATTTCTTATTCTTCCGTCGTGGAGGCATACTCAGGTCTCACTAAACGTTTGCCACTAACAAATAATCATAGACTTTTTTCAACGTCCCGCTACAGCACTTTATTTATACGCTTTCAGCATCAATTCAGAGGGCGCTGCGCGCACGCGCGATGGCTCTGAAACTTTATTAATTTGCATAATATCCTATAATTGACATTTGCTGCGAATTTCATTTGATTCTGATGATTCCTTCATGGTGTTGCATTTTCTACAAACAGCAGTTTATAATAATGTTTACAAAAAATAAATTGTCAACTCTTTACTTTTTTTGGACGTCGTGTCATTTATAAACAATTTTAAAAATATGAATGTTGCCTTCAAAATTATTTAGAATATTGTATTTATTTCGAAATATTTACTAAAAAAAGGATTTAATTTGTTTTAGAAATTAAAATAAAGTAATTTAAGAAATTATATTTCAGCATCAAATAAGATGGAGCAATATTGAAACATACAAGTTTTTATTTGCGATACATATATTTAATGAAGCATACACTTGTAATATGATTATTTGTTAAATTACCGACATGGAAATTTCAGGAACTTTTAAATTATAAATAGATGATTTTAATTTGTGTTTAGTCTAGACGAATTTCTGAAAACTGTTAGCAATTGGTGGTTAAATATTAACCACAAAGTGTAAAGTTTAGTTCGGTACAGAACACATACCACTGCACTGTTTACGTTTAATACTCTGTTTCTGCATCAAATACTATTTCTTCTCATCATTTTTAAATAAAGAAAAGGTGATGATAGTCAAAATTATTCAGGAGAAATAATGAAATTTTTCCAACATCTAACATACAATAAGAAATATATACATATATATATATAACACATCGATCAATAACTCCCGAGTCTAACATTGAAAACAACATTTTTTTTGCAAAATTTTTTTTTATTCATCAACATAACACCTTTTGTTAATCACCTTTTAGGGTGATACAATCGTTCCAACGCTTTTCCAAATCTTTTTTTTTTTGTTGTTGTTGCTTTGTTCTCCCCCCAATTTTTTTTTTTTTTTTTTTTTTTTTTTTACTGTACTTACTACGTTTCACGCAAAGGTTAAAATTTAGAAAGACCTGGTTACTGGTTTACTACGAGCAGCCATCTCTGGGTTAGTCTCTCGAGTTATTGATCGATGTGTTATATATATATAGTGAGAATTGTGCATATAGTGTATATAATGTATTATGTATATATATATATATATATATATATATGTGAGTGTGTTGTATATATTGTACTGTATTGAAGACTATTAATAAAAATGATTTGTTTTCAGGACATCACATTTAATTGCGCACATCTTTTCAAACATGAATTAGATAAACAATTTCCACAAGCACCATTTTTTAACGTTCGTCTTTACCTCTTGGAACCAAACTCTATTCTTTCTTTCATAGTCGTTGCCAGTAAATTATCTAAAATCAAAACTATGATCTGGTGTTGCCAAAAAAAAAATCTTATTAAAGAATATTGAAAAAGGTATTACTTTAAGTTTAAATCGTCTGCTTTCAAAAGTAGAATAGGTAATGTCTTAAATAAAGCATCACATTAGATTAAATCGTCTGCCCTTAAAAGTCGAACAGATAAATTTTAAAAAAAAGTATCACATTAAATTAAATCGTCTGCCTTTATAAGTTGGACACATAATATCTTAAAAAAAGTATCACAATCGTTTGTTTTTAAAAATTGAATATGTCACAATATATGTAATAATTCAATTTTAATTTTAATAGTTTCGCTGAAAAAATAATTTAATTTCGTAAATTTCCCCATTATCTCACATAAAAGTAAAACGCTCAACTTATTTCCTGATAATAAATCTAAGTTATCCTTTAATTCAAGAGATCACTTGCTCATAAAAATTTGCTGAAGACATATTTCTCACGGTAGAAGACCTGTAGCGATAATCCTTACTGGGTTGATGGAGGTCATGTAAATTCCTCAGAATCCCTACACCTTATGCCATGTGATTTATTGCGTAAAAGGGTAAAGCCCCTTGTATGAAAAGGAAAGTAAGGAAAAATTCTGTCTCTTTTGAGTCTTTCACTTCGGCCGCATTGCTAATATCCTCGAAATGTGTACACTGTGAACCATGAAATCTGACGTCATTCATCAACTGTAAACATGTAAATTGCCTCTATCTCATTAAAAAAAGAATAAATAGACTTATCTGAAAAAAGATAATTCCATTACTGCAGTGAATACAAATGCAATTTTTATTCGTCAATAAATATATATATATATATATATATATATATATATTAATTTATGTCTGAGTAAATTTTAAATGTGATTTCAATTATATATTTTTTTGAATTAATGGTTATTTTTTAACCAGTTGATAACTCTCCTCTAATTTTGTTTTTGAACTAATTTTAATTCATATAGATTTTATACTCATTTATTTAACTTTATTTCTTAAATATTTCTTATATTATTTTACAAATATTTTAATTTTGGTCATTAATTTTAATTGTAAAAAAAGTTTGTTATATAATTCTCGGTAAGGTTTCTTTTAAATTAATCGATTAATGCTTACTTTGACTGCTAATTCTTTCATGTAGAGTTGCGCAAGATTTAGTATAAATATTGCTGAGCTTTACTTTTTTAAAAATCTTTTGGATATATTAATTATTTTATAATAATTTATTTTGCTTTATGTTTGAATGGTATGCATGATTTTTATAGTTATAATTATTAATTTTAGCTGATGGTAGTTGTCATTAAAAGTATGTATATAATTTACATCACGTGTATTAGGTAATTTTTAGATTTTGTTTTTTGTTATTGCTCTTTTTAGTGTAATTAAATAGTTTTTCTAGGGTTTTTTTTTGTTTTGTTTTTCTACATAAAGAAATCTATATACAGGAAGATAATACTGAACTGAAGAGAAATATATAGTTTATAAACAATAAAGGAGTAAACAAATTATTATATAAAATACATATAATTTTCAAAATACTGAATTCACATTGTTTATCAAAACAGGAAAATCTGGTTTAAACAGTTTCTTCAGAATTGCAGTACATTTTTTTACAACAAATAATTCCAATAAAAATTTATAGATTTGTGGCCACGTCTTGAAAATTCATTTTCTGTTGGATAAAATTGCTTTTCACGAAAAGAGAACTAAAACTGTCATCTTTCCAAAGAATGCATAGGAAGAATTCCTATCATTCAGAACATTTTCATTTTCATATTCCGCGAAATTTAATATAAAAGATCATTCCAAGTACATCAATGAAGTACCCACTAGGCTTAGCAATTGCCTGGTGCAATTGTATATCTGACAGATATATCGAAAAGGTTCAATACCGCAGAAAACACGGAATGACGAAATCAATATTTTATTTCGAATACGATTCCAAAATGTTTAAGGGTTAAGCTGTATTATTAAATGTCTAATTCAGGTCAATAGAACTTTGTATTTTGATGGAATATTTTGCAGCGTTTGCTAAATATATAATTTTTTTTTATTTTATTATTATATTTCTTTTATATTCACTTTTGGCTTCTTTTTTATAGGTACAGTCATTCTTTTGTTACATATGATATTTTACACCAATAACAAGAGATTTTTATACGATATTTTTTAATGAAATATAATTAAGTATACAGTTTATTTGATTTTGAAATAATTATAAGTAAAAGTTATTAATTTTAAATAGAAAATATACTATGGGTATTTTTTTATATTTATTATCGAATGAAATTTTATGAAATTTCAATTCAAAAAGAATATTTTGAAAGAAATAGTTTTAAAACAGGTCAATTGAAAAGTCCCCGGCCTGACATACAGATGGCGCTACTAGAATTAAATCCATATGTTTTTTAGTTAGACCTAACCCTCAAAAGATGCGTGTATAAATTTGAAAGCTATCGGATCATTAGTTTGTGAATTATAGCATTTTAAGTGAAACAACTTTTGTTATTGTGAAAAAAATGGATAAAAAGAAATTTCGCGTGTTGATAAAATATTGCTTTTTGAAGGGAAAAAATACAGTTGAAGCAAAACGTTGGCTTGATGCCGAGTTTCCGGACACTGCCCCAGGATAATCAACCATCAAGAATTGGTAAGCTAAGTTTAGACGTGGTGAAATGAGCACCGAAGACGGTGAACGCAGTGGACGCCCAAAAGAGGTTGTTACAGACGAAAACATTAAAATATCCACAAAATGATTTTGAATGACCGTCAATTGAAATGGAATGAAATAGCAGACACTCTAAAGATATCAACTGAACGTGTACATCATATCATTCACGAATATTTGGGTATGAGAAAGCTCTGTGCAAAGTGGGTGCCGCGCGAGCTCACTTTTGACCAAAAACAACGACGAGTTGATGATTCGGAGCAGTGTTTGAAGAGGATCAAGCGTAATAAACCAGAGTTTTTGTGTCGATATGTGACAATGGATGAAACATGGCTCCATCATTTCACTCCGAAGTCCAATCGACAGTCATCCGAGTGGACTGCACACGATGAACCCGCTCCAAAGCGTGGGAAAACGCAACAGTCGGCTGGCAAGGTCATGGCGTCTGTATTTTGGGATGCGTATGGAATAATTTTCATTGACTACCTTGAAAAAGGAAGGACCATCTATTATATAGCGTTATTGGACCGTTTGAAGGACGAAATCGCCGAAAAAAGGCCGCATTCGAAGAAAAAGAAAGAGCTGCTTCACCAAGACAATGCACCGTGTCACAAGTCAGTGAAAACGATGTCAAAAATCCATAAATTGGGCTTTGAATTGCTTCCTCATCCACCGTATTCTCCAGATCTGGCCCCCAGTGACAATTTCCTGTTCTCAGATCTCAAAAGAACGCTCGCTGGGAAGAAATTTCCGTCGAATGAAGAGGTGATGGCCGAAACCGAGGCCTATTTTGAAGCAAAGGACGAATGGTACTACAAAAATGGTATCGAAAAGTTGAAGGGTCGCTATAATCAGTGTATCACCCTTGAAGGGGGTTTATGATGAATAAAAAAAACTAATTTTGCCAAAAAAATGTGTTTTCTTATGGTAGGCCGGGGACTTTTCAATTGATCTGTTAAGTGATATTGGTATTCTGTTTTAATCACTGCAGATAATTTATTTATATTGTTGTCCAGTGTTTTTTTTTTCTTAAGAAGGTAATGTTATAAAATTACTTAAAATTAGCTCTAAATTCCAGTAAGTTTTAATTACGGTTTAAAATTGAACATGAAAATTAAGATTTTAAAATAAATGTTGTATATGAATAGGTAACGACATAAACAAGTTACATAAGCTTTGCATTTCTTACGTATCAATCTAATTTTTAAAAAATAATATTTATTTTATTTTACTGTCATATATTTTCAAGAGAAGTAAAACGTTTTTTTTTAAAGTAGTAATATTTCAGAATCACTAAGGCAGGAATTCCAGTAAGTATTTTAAGTATTTTAAATTCCAGTATTTTAAATTCTAGTAAGCATTAGTGGCTGATTCATTCTAAATATTAGTTTTTAAAATTTAAAAATAAATATTGCGTTAGAGAAAATAAACGGATCAGAAGAAGTTTTTGTTTCTAACGTATAAATCCCCTTTTATAAACATTTATTCATTTTATTTTATTTCTGTATTTTTAAAGCATTATTTTTTTTATGAAACTCATAAGGTGCCATTCGAGAGATGGGTTGATGTTTCTTCCTCTTCTTTCAGTTATTCTGTTCATGAACTCCACACTTTGCATTGAAACCGGGTTTTCATGAAAAGTTAGTATTCCCTATTTAGAACAAAAATATTAAAACATACAAAATGAATTTTAAAATTTTTGCTAAGTTTAGCATATTTTAAAATTATATTTACTTTATCAATATATTTCAAAATAAATTATGATTCAACAGTCGAAATGTTTTTCTTTTATCTGTTTATTTTTTCCTAATTTCTTTTTTTTTTTTTTAATTTCAGAAAAAGAGAAATAAATGCAAACATAATGAGACAATCCAATGTATTATGTTGAATTCAGCTTATTATTATGTAATATGGATTTCATAAATAATTTGCACATTCATAAAAATAAGAAATATGTACGTGTGTGTTAGTGTAAATATTTAACTCTTAGACAATTTATATATATATATATATATATATATATATATATATATATATAGTTTTCTACTTTTTCCTTTACGTTTAACTATCATAGTGGAAAGTTTATCTAATTTTCTGCTACAAATTCATTTGAACTTTTAATAAATTTAATCATATGCTCATAAATCTGAAAAACTTAGCTTCTTCCCACGAAAAATAGGGAGATTTGCTTATAGACATTTCGACACCTCATAAAATACCTTAAGTTCTCATAATCTAACACCACGTTATCTGAACTAATTCTTGCATTCAAATTCCAAACAGGGAAAGTATGTGTCCCTTCCGCTTCAGCTATAAAGGTAATTAGTTATGTTTTTATTAACGTGGCACTAGAAGCAACACGAGGGCTATTGACGACGGAACTCGCAATTTTGAACCACGGTCAAGTGACGAGAACGACTCCTGAGCTGGCACCCCATCGCCTAACTTCCACACCAAGCCAACGGTAGGTGGATAGATTTAATGTGCCTCAGCCCCGGCTATACGGAGGGTCTTTGGCAGCCAAGGATCGATCCCGCGACTAACGAAAACCACCGACCACGAATCCGTAGCCGTGACCACTAGGCTACCGCGCCACAAAGGGGAAACGATACCTCTGGCTTCCTCATATTTTCTTGATCTGTCTATTCTCTCTTTTCTGACTTAAAACGAAAGCGAATGAACATAAATTGCCCTGCGTCCCCCGCTACCACGATGAATCCTCTCGTATTGTATTAATAATTTTCTATTTTCTTTATTTTGATGTATTTTATAGGCTATCTTAACACATCGATCAATAACTCCCGAGTCTAACATTGAAAACAACATTTTTTTTGCAAATTTTTTTTTTATTCATCAACATAACACCTTTTGTTAATCACCTTTTAAGGTGATACAATCGTTCCAGCGCTTTTCCAAATCTTCCCCCCCCCAAAAAAAAATTTTTTTTTCCTTTTTTTTTTTTCCGCAAGAAATCTTTTTTGTTGCGAGTAAATAGCGCTAAACAGCTTTCTGAATCATCGACTCGTTGCTGTTTTTGTTCCATCGAAAGCAATCGCGGCACCCACTTGGAAAAAACCTTTTTCACTTCACTTCAAAAAACCTTTTTCCTGGTCCGATCGACTTAAAATTTTGACACGTTTCAAGCAAAGGTTAGTACTCTAGAAAGACCTGGTTACTGGTTTACTACGAGAGCCATCTCTGGGTTAGTCTCGGGAGTTATTGATCGATGTGTTAGTAAAAAAAGTACTATTAGATACTTTAATTAATGCTGCATTTAATAAATTCTTTATTTGTTGAATAATTTCCTCTTCATCAGTAGATAATGTTCTTTAAGCTCTTTGATAGACTATTAACATGAATCAGTGGTTCTTATTATTCTTGAAGGTTCCATTCTAATTCATCCATCATCATATTTACTTTTAATAAAACTGTTTGAATACTCAAATACCCTAGACAACAATGAATTATTTAGTTCTTTTACAATCAAAAGTGAAAAAATATCCTATGAAGTATTAACTATATTCTATTATGAGTACCTTCTGGGTTCTTGAATTAAATTTGTAGCAATAGCTATTGAAATAGTAAACATATTTCAATTTGTGCACAATGAAGAAACTTTAAATTATTAAATATAGCAGTTAGTTTAATTTAATTATAGTCACTATAGAAGCCTTATGAGGGTAGATGGTGATGCAACTCGTAATTTTGAACCTCGGTCAAGTGAGGGTCCCTTGAATTAGAACCTCCCTATCCTAATTTACACACCATACGAGAGAGAGGACTTTGTGCCACGACAGATTTAACGTGTTTCAGCCCCGGATACATGGCGGGTCTTTAGTGGCATGAAAACTCGAACTCCAAATCTACGAAAACCACAGGCCATTTGTCCGCAACTATTACCACTAATCTACCTCAGACGCATTAAAAGTAGGAATTTATTAATACACCATAAGAGAGAGGCAATTCATCGTGATAGTCGTCACACAGCATAGTTTACGTCATTCTCTATCATGGTTAAATCAGAAGAGAGAGAATAGTTACTTCATGAGAACTGAAGTCGCTACATCTGTCTTTTCACCTTCGTTTCTAAATTGGAACTTGATATATTTGGAATTTATTTACAATGAGTTTTTTTAGATTATGTGGTAATAGGCTTAGAGAACATTAAATATCTTACGTTAAGACGAATAATCTGTAATGAAATCTCCCTACTAATTTAGATCAGGGGAATATGACATGTATGCAGATTTATGAGCGTTTGATTAAATCAATTAGAAGCTTATACACACAAAAGGATTTGTAACAGAAAATTAGATGAGCTTCCCATTATCATAGTTGGAAGTATAGGAAAAAATTAGAAAACTATAAGAAATTTAAGTGAATTCGTTATACATATATATATATATATATATATATATATATATATGTATAAGATAAAGCAATTAATTTATCATTAAAAAACACAAAAGGAAGAGAACAATTAAAATCCAAAATCAACAACAAAAAAAAAAATCATTTATAGAACTAAGTAAAAAAGTTGAAACTGAATCAAATTTGAAACTGAGAGATGAATCAAATTTGAAATTAATTTGAACCAAAGAATAAATCGAATAATTAGAATACTCGACAAAACAAAACATGAATATTCAGACTGGGGACTGAATTGTGGGGTTAAACTAGTTCTACGGTACCAAACTTATATATATATATATATGTATTGAATTTGTAAAAATTTCTTACAAGTTCTGCATAATTCACTTCTGATAACTTCTGATCTTTAACTTGACTATCTCTTATAACCTTAGCTGGGAAATATAACAAAAAAATTGTAATAAAAACGTGATGCAATAAATTAAAGATTAATACCAAACTATATTAATAATTTATCTTATCTAATTAACTTGCTATTGCAGCTTTAATGAGATTGCGCATGCCTTCATTATACTGATTTGTGCATTTTTTTATCTGGGGATTGTGATGCCATAAATTTCTTAGGCTTTCTTTTAATCATTGTTTAGTTCATATAGTTTATTTTTGCAATTTCCCGCTTCGGGACTTCTTATGAAATTTTAATTGGATTCGTTAGTGGAAAATTAAGTGGGTAAATCTGAGATGTTATCATTTAAGGAGATAGTAATATTTCTTGGTTTACGCCAAAGTTCTGATTTATTTAAAAGAAGAAAATTTTCACCATTTGTGATATATTCTGAAAATTTGGGAATCAAGTGAATTCGCAATACTTTTTTTGCCTCATGATTTCTTGCACGATGTGAAGATCAATTGAAGCAACCATGGGGGCCAAATACCATTCAAAGTAAAGGTTACATTTAATTGGGGTTTTAATATAGTGGCATTATAAAGGTTGCAAATTCTCTCTATTAATTGCGCTTTTTGGCGCTGGTTTATTTCCTGTCGCCAAGGTGTCAACTAAAACAGATTCCAAACCTAAATATTTTAACATTAAATTTTTTTTCTTTTCTCAGTTCATTGTGTATATTTTTTTTAATCTTTGGTATTAGTTTTTTTCAAAATTTTATTTGAATAAATATAGTTTTTTCAAATACAAATTTAAAGTATCCTTTTTATTTGAGAACGTGTTACAACACAATGAATTTATTCGTTTTATTACTAGAGGTAAAATTCTAATTTCAAAGAAGCATTTGGGACTATTATAATTTGATAGGCTTACTTCGTTAATTTCCATTAACGGTTTAAATTAAGAAAACGACAAGTTGTGCTCACAACATAAGCTTTCAAATAATACCCAGGGATAAATTTGAAGCTTATTAGATCAAAGAATGAACAATTTTAAGTACCTGCTGCAATGGGACCGGTGAGATTTAAGCAACAGCTCATATTTATCAGTTCACGAAATCACGGTTTTCGATTCAACTGCTACGGCTGGATAAATTCCCTAAGGGCTATAGATATTTAATTATATTTTATCGTAGAAACACTTTTAGTATATATACTTTGACATATTCAATTTTTAAAAACAAACGATTTAATCTAATGTGATACTTTTTTTAAAATATTATCTGTTCAACTTTTAAAAGCAAACGATTTAAACTTAAAGTGATACCTTTTTCAATATTCTTTATTAAGATATATTTTTTTGGCAACACCAGATCATTTGTTTTAAATTTAGATAATTTACTGGCAACGGATATTAAATTTAGTATTGAGTTTGGTTCCAAGAGGTTAAGACGAACGTTGAAAAATGGTGCTTGTGGAAATTGTGTATCTAATTCATGTTTGAAAAGATGTGCTCAAATAAATGTGATGTCCTGAAAACAAGTCATCTTTATTAATAGCCTGCAATACAGTACAATACTCTCCTCAGACAATAGGAGAATCATATAATTTACCTAGGCAAAAAAATTTAGAAATTATATTTACAAATGTGTATTATAATTATTTGTTGAGAAGAATTCCTGAAAAACAAAAATCACAGTTGGATTTTGTGAATGTTGTGCATGATAAAACAGTATGGCTAAACGATGTGATGCGTCCAATAAAGATTGAGGAATTAAATTTCTTGTTATTTGATACGAAATCAATCACATCAATTATTCAGCGTATTATATTTTTTGAATCTATTAGTCCGTTATTTTTTTATCATATAAAACATACACCGAAAACTCACTGTGAACTCTGTTCTTTCTCCCCTGTAGTTATTGTCCATTATTCTCTCTCGGTCTCTAAATCTTAAACTTCTCATGAAATACATCTAATATTTATTTGAATCATTTTAGGCCTTCTTGAGGTTTGGATATTAAATAACGAGACTGTCGCTGCTACAGAAGATGTACGCATGCGCCAAATGCAAGCGACCGACAGCTGTTTGGTGTGAAGCCTTCTCTTTCAAATGCAGTGTCTCTAGGTTCAGTAAATAAATCCCTATAGACGTAACTTTCTCCCACATATGAATTATTTTTTAACGGGAAGAAAGATTGATGTTACCATACTGAGAAAAAGGAATGAGACAGTTTAAAAAGTGAAACTTTTCATTTTCTATTTGAGGAGACACAATACCCTAAAAATGACTAAGAAATCGAGAACAAATTTATTATCTTAAATTAATTAACTTATATAAGTTAAAACACATTTGTCATATAAATGTTATCTCATTTTTCAAAATATATGTATCAAATAGACTAGTTATAAAACTTTTCTTAAGCATTGTGCAAAATCGTTTAATTGTTTTTAAAAATTTTGAACTGCTTTTTCTTATCAGTCTTTTATTTTTTACGTCGATTCTGTGTTTTAAAGTCTATTGTTTTTTCATAATCAGTATAAAGTCTTTCAATAATCATTTTTTTCTGGTAATTTTGTACGTTATGTTTAGTATTCTTTGGGTATGCGTGTGTGCATTACGCATTTAAATAAAAGCAATTTTTTTAACAAACCTTGAAATGAGAAACAAATTAAAACAAAATTCTTCATTCATAGCGTTGAGTGTAAAAATTATAAGTAATTCTATTTCTCCGTAGACTAAACACAGAAATGTAAGAAACACTTCTAAAAAAATTAGAGACAAAAGCTTATAAAATATTGTAATTCTTACATGTTGTGCGAATTTTTTAATACTCAGATAATTTGAAAATAATTAAAATTTTAAATAACTTTGTCTTTGAAAACCAAGCTTTTTATATATTATTCTGAAATCATTATTTTATCTATGTACATACATAACAAATGAATACGTTTTCTTAAAAATTCATAATTAAAAATATTTCTCAAAAGTTACTGTGCAACACTAAGTTGAAGGAAAATAGTAAAAAAAAAATATTTTTCATAGAAAGAGATATTACTTATTTTTTACAATGATTTATATCCTTACTACATATTATATTTTAAAAAATAAATAATTTTATGATTTCATATAACGTATTTGAAAATATAAATCAACACCAATACACTTAATGCAATTTTAATGGTATATTCTATATAATACACTCATTGCAATAAATATTTGAGCACCAAGAAAGAGTTTTCAAATTAAAACGAAATTTTTAAATAAGTAAAACGGAAATGTAAATAAGTAATTGAAAGTCAAAGTAAAATGATCATTTAAGGTACGAAAAATTACAAATGAACGGAGGTCTTAGTGCCCTGTTACCTTTCCACAGTTGCTTTAAACGTGACTTTAATTCGACCAAATTCGTAAGCTCTCCAACTTGTCATCCTAAATAATCATAGATGTTCTTTATTGGCGTCAAATATGGAATCGAGGATGCCCGGGAAGGGTGGAAATGTAGAGAAGGCAGTCATGTGAAATCCCTTGTTGTGTGTGACCGAGCATTGCCCTGTTGAAAAATGTCTCCTGGGAGCTCTGCCATGAGTGGCAACACATGTGATCGAAGAATGACACGAATATACCTTTAGGTTGTCCTGGTACCGTGAATCAATATTAGGACTGACTTTGTGTCTTATGTGATAGCACTCCAAACCATCAAGCCAGTTGTGGGATTGGTGTGCCACTATATAGCGAAGGCAGAATTGAGACGTTCACCACGGGCCCACGTACGTTATTGACATCACTGCCGAAATTGAATCTGGATTTGTTGCTAATGCCTATCTGATACCATTTGATTACAGTCCAATCATTTTGAGCTCGAGACCACTTCAAATGGAGGCGACGGTGTGTAGGCAGTCCATTGAATGGGCACCAGAAAGCAACTGTCCTTCAACTAGACACCTTGTGATAAACGGACTGACACATACGCCCGTAGTGATGGTTCTGCCTATGTATGGATGGTGGGCAATGAGACATTTTGCGCTATGCATGCGTTGTGTATGATGTAACTGTCTTGTCGACTATTGGTCTATCGAGGGCATCCTGAGCCTGGTCGCTTTGTAAAATAATTATCTCTTGTCCATTGGTCCCGAATTCTTCTCACGGTAGAGTCAGAACGGTCTAAGTAGCAAGCTATGTAAGAGTATCATATATATATATATATATATATATATATATATATATA
>BMAW01114167.1:0-26427 GCA_019974015.1 Nephila pilipes
ATGGCATGATTCAAAAACTCATTCATTTTAAAAAGGAGGAAATGTCTATTAGATTCACTACTATGCTATTCAAATACGACACCTATCAAATGACATTTTTAAAAATTGAAATGTAGTAATATTGATTTCCAAATTTCTTGCCGAACACAGGCATCGAAAATATACGAAAGTTTTTAAGAAATTAATTTTTATAAAAAGTACTGAAAATTATATTATGACAATTAAAATTAAAAGAAGAAATGAATTATTCGATTCTGAGACTTAATAAACTAAATATCGCGTTTGATTTTATGATCTGCAATGATTGAATTATTTGTTTTACCTAAATACTTGTTTAAAGCAATAGTTGAGCTCCCCGCTTCATCATTAGATAATTTGATCATAATTGAACTGAAAATAAACCTACGGTAAGAGGATATTTTTAACTGAATCTTAATTTTCTAATAGTGAGTAACAGAGTGGCACCGCGAACAGCAGCAGATTGAACTCTGACCAGCGGGTCCGAAGTTGACGGTCACCAATCAGGCCGAAAAGACCACTGGGCTGGCGAGTAAGGCCTTTAACTTCTAACGTTGCAGAGCGTCGTTGTAATACTCCCTCCAGTATCAACGCAGCGTGATACGGAATGGAGATAAACGTTGAGACGGAAACACAGAAGATTTTGCCAAAGGCGCCGAACAAAAGAACCGAATATCACTAGTAGTGACAGGCCACATTCAAGACACAGAGACAAGTTTTGCAATGGAACATGCAAACAGTAGGCATAAAAGCTGCCACTAGTGCTCAAGCCCTGAGTCACCACTAACGACCTATGCAATCAGTAGGTACAGCAAGCCGTGCTGCCACGAAGTGTTCTTATCCGGGTCACAGCGAAGTACGTCACGAAGCGGCAAATAGATTCGAACTCTGGACCAGTGTCCTGAGTTGACGGCCTACCAACTGTACGAAAGATATCTCCGGCTGGTTGATAAGGGCTTTATAATCAACGTTGCAGAGCACAAATATAAGGAAATATATGGTGATTTTCGTGACTTACACTTATTAAATTTCAACTTGTATCTCAGAAGTTTTATATCATAGCTAACGAAAAGAATGCTGATGACGTTTTAAATCAGTTTCATTTCTGACGTATCATTTAAGCATTTTCGTAATATCTTTAACAAATAAATAAACATACAGGTCAGTTTCAGTATCTTGAAAAGCTAGAAGGAAAAGCCGTTTCCCATTTAAATATTATTCTTCATAAAATCAATATCAAAATATACTATAGACCCTTTTCAAATGAATAAGGGTGAGAGGGGAGTTATGAAGGAAAATAGATGAAATATTTTCAAATGATATGAAGTTTTAGGTAATGAGATTTATAATTTTACTAATACTATCAGTGATGTTAGTATCATTTATATTAATTTTTAAATTTCATCTTTAACCCCACCTCTCGAGTCATGGTGTGGCGGTTGTAGCGGCAGCCACCAATAGAGCCCCGGAACCTAGTTGTGCTGAAGAGAACGGAGGAGATGAAGTGAAGTACAAATTCGCCATCTCTGTTTCCTTCAGTCGTTCTCATGCGCAGTGAAGGTAAACAACGCCCATAGCAAAGACTCCCGCGACTTAAAGTTAAAATCTTATAAATTTCCAAGCGATTAAGAGATGGATAAACTGCAGATATCGAAAGACTTGCAGTTGGTGCAGGTTTTCGTTACATCTAATTTGGTAATAATTAAATTACATGTAATTACCAAAGATGGATAGACTCTGCGTCCACATATCCTTACTAAGAAAGTAGTAGTACTGAAATTACATTAAAATTTTCAGAAGTCTGCACCACTCTTTGTGTACTATTTTCACATTTGTGTTTGTTCATGCTAAATCGATTGCAGGAATTAATTTCTATACATATTTTATTGTTCTTTTGATTATTTGTTCTTTGGCAGGGTTCCGTGACTAGAGCTAATTACGCCGTGGTAAATTTTCGAAACACCGCTAATAATGGCAATTCAAAAAGCAAGAATTTAAACATTTATTATTTATCAGTTTTTATTATTTTCCCAGATTTCTGGTTTTTTTCTTTCCAGGTGTATGTTTTTAATCATTAATTATAAAAATATAATTATTCGAACTACATATAATAACTGCGATATGAAATCATATTATATTTTAATAACATTGATAAGCGGTTATTTATTCACTAATTTTCTTTCCCTTTTTAGCTATTTTACTTAATATGCATGTAAACAGGATGAAATGAATTTATGGAACATGTAGAATGTAATTTAAAATTGAAAACGGTAACATTCATTTCAATGTCACTCTGTTGCTTCATTTCAATCAATATAAGGCATTGAAAAAAGCGGAACTAGACCAGTTGCATTTCTCTTTGAGATTGGCTGGGCTGTACCCCTAAAACGGTGAAGTATTGTAAATTCCTTTCATTCGACATTTATGGTGGACATCTAAAGTGAACCCGCCAGAGTTTCTTTTAACATGTCACTATGTATACGAGAGCATACCCCCTTCCTGGAAAAACCAATTTTCTGAATGCCTTTCAGCCCCTACTTCATGACATCATGAACAAAGACGAAGTATGCAAACTCAGCAAACCGAAAGGGGAGGGAGCCTTTTGTAAAAGTTTTCTAAGATACAATTTTGTTTTATTATTGTTTGATATTTTAGGAGGCGCAACTTGATGTAGATTTATTTTCCATCACGTCATCCCGATATAAAATTTGATTAGTTCGCTAAAGTTTATATCTGTGGTAATTCACATTGTTTAAAAAGTATTGCGAATATGATTTTGATAAAAAAAAAATATAATTAATTAAAAACAAGAGAGAAGCATTCTTTTGAAAACATTTGCTGCTGTTTTTTCCCTCTAAAAGTGTAAAATGATTTACAATTATTTTGTATTATTAATTACTAAAATGAGCATGAGATATTTCTTACAAATATATTAACATAGAGATAAGAATCGGTTTTCGCATCCCTTGTTTATATACCTTCAGAATTGAAACTCGAGTTTTTCCCGTCATTTGATATGAATATTGATTTTTTTAAAACTTCTGTAGTATAGTTTATTTCAATTAGTAAGCAACATGAATCATCGTCGAAACTGCAAGAAAGGATTATATCTTTCAATCTCTTTTTTTTTTTTCCTTTAGATTTTGAATAAACATTATAAGCATTTCTTATATATTTTAATGCATAAAATAATTGAGTATCTTAAAATCTTAAATGAAGGTGAATAAGTATTTTTAAAACCGCTGAGGAATAAATCTTTCAGTATTTTCACAAGGTTTATGGTTTTTCATGGTTTTCATTTTCATTCATATGCTTGCTAATCTGAGAAGAGTAAAACATTGTTAAGAAAAATCGGAAAACTGCTATGAAAAACGAAGCTTTTGTAGGCAACAGAATGGAATCTATTGAGTTTTTCAAATTCAACGCAGAATATGGAAAATAAACTTGATGTACCTAAACAAAAAAAAATTCCGATGCTTATGTATGTGAACATCTTTACGAGAATAAAATATATTGGGGGAATGATAATGTTATCTAATTGCAATGTAATGGTATCCAGTATCCACAATAGTTAAATAGTCGTGTCGCAAGCTCGTGAATCGCGCTATTATAGTCCAGCCGAGTGTTCGAATCTTCATTGCATTAAACATTCACTATGAAGTGGGTTAATGCGTTTTAAATTGGTCAAGGTTCAAAGTCATTACGCTTAGTAGTATGAGAAAAGAAGGGAATGGGCAGCCAAGCTCAGGTATCGTCCTCGTCATGTGAACATGTTTCAAAGTTAATAAAAACTAAAAACTTATGTTTCTTCTAAGAGCAAAGTTAATAAATTATTGTTGCATTACAATATTCGTAATCTTGTTTTCAGAATTCGATTCGAATAAAAAAGTTTTATTTTTATTTGAATAATTAATTCGGAATGAAAATAATTTAGAGGGAATTATAATAATATAAGGTAAAATACATATACTGTGTCACGTTTAGCCACCATAAAATAAAAAATATTCGCTGAGAAAGGAAAATGATGTTTCTCTACTATATATTTTAAGATGAAAATTTAAATTTTTATAAGTATAGTAAAGAAGTTTATTGAAACATTTTCTCTTTCTCATCTCTTATTTTTTAATAATTAATCTTTTCATTCATTACCGGGATATATTTAAATAACTTTGTTACTTTAAATTTAATCCCAACAGGAAGCAAGCATTTGTTTTCGTTGAGTGCAAAAAGTGAGTTTAACGAATTTTGAGAGAAAAAAAAAAAAATTCCACATATAGTTTATTTCTAAAATGTTATTCCCTTCTCGTAACTAATACTAAAGGCAGGTAAAAAGATTTTACATATTTTCCTTTAATTTGATAATTCTTTTCTAATATTAGTTGATAATATTTGATATTCTTTTGCTATGAAAGTCAAGGAAAATTTTATTTATTTAAATCCTTCGATTTTATTCACCTCAATAATGCATTAGTTTTTATTACAGAAAATTTCATCTACATTGGACAAACAAATTCCATAATCAACCATAACTAAAGATGTCTAATAAAATATTTTTCTTTTAGTAATAATTTTTGCATGTTTCACAAGAACTTGATTCAATTTAGGTGCACTGTTAGCTTCCCGTCGTATGGACAAATTCTCTTACAGAATTAAAATATAAAATGTGTTTATTATTTAAATCTGATTTATTTACTTTTTAAATTACTATTTAAATAAAGATGTATGAAGTATTTAAGAATATTGCTTACAAATAAAGATTTTTAAATTTGTGACCTAATTATATGTTCTCCCCTCCCTATTTTATATATGATACATTCAAATAGAGATTGTGCAAAATGTTTGTTTGTATTAATGTCACATAACAAACTTTAAAGTCCGTTATAAATTTTAGAGCAATTCTAAGCCGAGATCAGGTGACGGAAACGATACCTAAACTTAAAACTTCCTTGAATTCCTAATGATTATTTCTGGTCAGTACTCTGAGCATGGTTAGCTGGAAAATCACATCCTTAGGCACTAAGCTGTTTCATTCTCCTTATTTTAAAAGCTATATTAAATTATTTATTATTATTGAAACTGGAAGGTGATTGTTATCTGTAAATATTAGTTTAATTTAATTGTTAGATTGTATTTCGAATAATTGAAATCGTCATTAACAAATTTATTCGTATTCGAATTTTTTCAAGCCAATTCATTCAAGAAGAGAAAGTTCTTTTGAAAGATGTTTCTCACCCTTCTAAACTGTAAATGCACTGCTTTAATAAGAAATATAGAAACTCGAGCCACCATCATCATTTGTTGTTGTGAATGCTGTTAATTTCAACTTTGGTTTTATAACATGACAAATCTGGTAAGGAAACAGTCATTAACGGACTTTGTTTATAATTAAAAATTTGTACCATAATGCTGCTACTTGTAAAATTTATGCAAAAGTATAATACAGAAAATTATTTGCCTTCAAATAAAAAAAAATGCAATTCCATTTAACTGCAATTTCGACTCAACTGTTCATACTCTTTTGCTAGACTTTCACACATTCTAATTGTTTCATTTACTTTCGATGGAATTAAAGATAATCAAACAAGTATAATTCATTACAAAAAATATTTTGCAAAAAAAAAATTAGAAATTTTTTTTCTTTTATATCATTCTCTACTAATAAAGCAATAATCAGTAAATTGCTTTAAAATTTCTCGAAATTTGCTCAATTTTTAAAAAATATTTTTACCAACTTATTTACTTTGGTTTTTGAATTCAAAAACAATGCCTTGGGTGATGAGGAAGGGAATTAATATTTTCTTATGCTACCATGAATACTAATATTAGCTCATAATTATTTAGTGTTGAATTAAATGTAAATAATAAAATGGAACATTTATTAAAAAGGTGTTATTTGTGCAGTGAGTGTGAGGAACTGTTGAGTTTTATGGCGTAATAGCCTAAGCAGGCTATGCTGCGCTAAACATTTATTTGTGTAGATAAAGAAACAAGAAAATTCTTTGTTTTCAACAGCACAATAAAAATATATTTATAAATCATATTAACTGAATACATCTTTATTCAAAATTTGGTTTCAAAAAAATGTAACATTTTTTTGTTTCCAAATTTTAATGTCTCTTGGATTTCCTTGTTGATAAGTCTTTATATACAGCAATTGAAAAAGTTTAGCTGTCTTATTAGCTAACAATTAGGCTGTGGTAGCCTAGTGATCATGGCTTCGGATTCGTGGCTGGCGGTTTTCATTCAGTCGCGGGTTCGATCCTTGGCCGCTAAAGACCCGCCGTGTGGCCTGAGATTATGCCCGTTAAATCTGTCTGAGCCCAAAGTCTTCCTGTTGGCGTGATGTGGAAGTTAGGAGAAGGGTTGCCAGCTCAGGTGTCGTTCCTCGTCACTTGACCGTGATTCAAAATTTCGAGGTCCGTTACCAATAGCCCACGTGTTGCTTCTAGTGCGACGTTAATGAAAATCAAACTAAACTAAACTAATAGCTATCAATTAAAGGCTATTATTTATATTATTATACAAGTTCGTAAGCTGATCAATTTTCAAAATTTTATTGTAATTATTTGTATAAAAATGCTCGTGAATACTATTTTATGTTCCATCTATAACATATAAAAAAAGAATTTTTCTTTAACTGTTATATGATATATTGTTGTTTTGAGTTTTGAACATAACTGCGAACAATGGTACGGTACAGACGAGCTAGATTATGGAAATAATTAAAACAGAATGGCATATTAAAAGCAATTTTACTATAATTCCAAATATATATTTTTAAATTTGTTATTCTTGTTATTTTTCTCTTACATTATGATATAAAGCGATTACTCTAATGGCTTCAAGTTTCGGCCAATATTGTTGTGTGTGTAGATTTAATTGTCAATTCTATTTTGAAGTAATCTAAATAATGTAAGTCTTTTTAAAATTCACAGCCTTCTGTAATAATTTAACTAATCTTTTTAATTTATAGAACGATTTTCGGTTGTGAGAATATTTATCCATAAAAAAATGGCCGGTACTCACAGTTTTCATTAAATATTCCTCATGGAGAAATATTTGTTGCATCTTCAAAAAAAAAAAAAAAAAAAAAAATCTTAGATTAAGTGTTGAAGGATGTTAAGAAAAAGAGACTTCAAATTACATTTTAAAGCTGAATAGGTTTTTTAGGTACTCACCAGTTACTTTTCATAGCTTTTTGAAAAAAAAAAAATATCTTGTAAATTTATTGTCCTTGATTTGTTTATTCATTTCAAGGCTAATAATTTACCACCTAAATTTATTAAAAAAATGCTTCAAAAAGTGAATTAATTTTTTTTATTGGGGAAGAAATATGATTTTTAAAAAATAATTTTATATCATAAGAAACTTCTCAAAAAATCGAGAATATGTGAAATGTACAGTTTATACTAATTTCCCACTCACTGAAAAAAAAAAGTATTTCTAAAATGTATATGTATTCCTGCAGAAAATTTACATCTCTGTTACAATTTTGCAGTACCAGTTCTCCAGTAATATTTTTTTTCTGCTATTTCATATTCATAAACAAGATGAAAATTTCCAACTTTTTTTGCACTAACTAAAATGAATGAATTGTTGACAATTTTGGATTTATATTGCAATCACTATATACACAATATATAGAAGCACTTGAAAATAGCACGTTTCCTGTAAAAAAAAAAGTATAAATGCAGGAAAGTTAAATTTCATATGCAACCTGACTGCAGTGTAAAAACAGGAAAGGATATGAAATTTTGTGTTACAAATGTGAATTTATCTTTTAAGCAGTAAGTAATTTATAGCTATAACTTTCATATGAAGTGCTGTTTAACTAATTATTTTTAAAACCTTTTGTTTTTATTAAAACAACGAAAAAGTAATACATGCTATTTATATTTTTTATGATGAATTTATTTGTATCCTTTTTTTCCACGCCAATTCAGTATGGTAATGAAAACAATCATTCCAAAAAATTAAACTGCAATACAACTTGTGTAGCAGGGCCATGTGTTCAATGAATGCATCAAAGCAGCTGACCACAGGTGTGACTTATTTATTACCCGCTTTGGAGAAATAAACCATTTTATTACGTGAATCTGATAATACAACAATTTTTTACTGTTATGCGCAGTTCAGAAAAGAAAAAGTACCCGATCATCATTTATTATATCTTTATTCACTTAGCAACATAAGAATATCTGAAAAGATATACTCTCGATGACTGTGTAAGAAAGGAGAGAGATCCAAGATTCTTATGTTTTATGACGTCAATTAACCACTTATGGAAATCGAGATTGAGTTATGCTCTGGTCACCTGAAGCGGAAAAAGGCTCTGTGGGTCATCTTAACCTCTCGGGCTCTTACCATCCGTCTGGCTGAAAACATCTTTTATGTTTCCTAAAGGGCCTGCACCCAGTTTTACAGCTTTCTTTTTCAGTTGCGACTAAATAAATGCCCTTAGTCATTTAATAGTGCATGCAAAGTCTTAAGACTCCCTTCGAGTGATTCTGAAAGTAAGAATCGATGAAAGCTCCCTCTACTGGGAGGGGGCGTTACTTAGTACTCATACAATACTGGTCATATGGAGCAGAAGTAAATAGTTCTCTTATAAAAAAGAAATTACCACCTTTATTTTCCTTAATTTTCATTATTTCGCTTGATTTCAAATTGGGAACTTCTTAGATGTTTATATAATTTGTTTTTGTTTAGTTTTTATTACCTTCGCACTAGAAGCAACACGAGAACTATAGAAACATAAAATAAGTATATATTACAATCTGTGTTTTTTCGTTATAAAAATCAAACTCCTAATAAAAGCAAGTGCCTTGATATAAATTGTGGATGTTAGGAGAAGGGGGTGCCAGCTCAGGTGTCGCCCACGTCACTTGATCGTGGTTCAAAATTACGAAGTCCGTCGCCAATAGCCCTCGTGGTGCTTCTAGTGCGACGTTAAAAAAACAACTAAACTAAAACTTCCATTAATTTTAATATCGGCAAATCTTACTATTGCCCATTTTTCGATATTTCGTCGTTTACTTTAATTCTTATATTTAATTGAGTAATCTATATATATATATATATATAAGCGAAATACCACTGACTGACTCATCACGATATCTCTAAAACTATACAACCGATTGACTTGAAATTTGGTCTAGTTACTCATTTTTCCATGTAGACGCTCACTAAGAACGGATTTTACGGAATTCTTATCCAAAATGTGATTTTCATCCGTTAATCTTTTCTTATGCATCAATTATGTCATTTTTGGCGACTTTATCGCCAAAAATGACATGACCGACGCCAAACGAAATATATATATTTTTTTTATATGTATTCTGTGAATTTGCTACCAATTAAGTTTACTTGGCGGGATTTGCGCGTACGGAATGGAAATAATTTAATATTGAGGCGCTGATGGTCGATTGGCAAGAGCAGGATTTTGAAAAATACTAAAATTTCGACTTCTTACGGAGTAGCGCACACCCAAAACAATCATTAGTAGGATGCATTGTAGGTTTATCATATATAAAGTGAATGTTGAGCCCCGAAATTCCTACATTTAGAGATTTATTACCAAATATCTTCCACCGCCAAGTCGAAGCATTTCAATGACCTTGCATTGTGAATTTTAAAAAGCTATACTATGGTAACTCCAACTGATTTCCTCCCGCTTTGCTGAGCAAACAATAATTTTTTATTGTTGTGGAACCTAGACGTAAGTTTTAAATTTATGAGAAAAGTATTTTATTATTAATAATGATTGATAAATTACATTTGTAAATCCAAACGCAATCTTACCAAGTTATTGAAGTTGGCTTTTAACAAATGAATAATAACCTTATGTTATTCCTGTCATTGATAAAAAAAATAAGTAGCTGTCAAAATATTTATTTTGATGTATGCATTAACTGTAACCTAATGTAAATATTATACAAAAGTTTGTTTCTGTATTTTGGCAATTTTTAGCTTTTGGTTTCTCGGAAATAAAATTTTTTGATTTTTTAAAATGGCTGGATATTTTATCGTTTTCAGAATACAGAATTATTTTTAATGCTATGATTTTTTAAGAACTATTCTGTCTTATTCAATTACAGTTCCAGATATGCTGCTAGCGTAATAGAGTTATCCCTTTACAAAAAGGATAACGTAATACGGGTGACTTTTTACTAAAAAATTTTACTATACTTTATTTTTTTTGTTAGTATTTTTTGTTGAATTTTTAAATAATTTGATATTTAAAAATTAATTTCGGTTATATTTTTTAACTAGAGAAGTATTTCATTGTAGGTTAATACAAATTGATTTTTCATATTTACTTTTCAGTTATAATTTTTAATAATGGATGCTGAGTATATTTGGATAGATGGAATACCTACTCCTTTCAAAGTTTTTAAAATTCTTGGCAACGGAGCATGTTTATTTTCGTCTCTGTTTTTGCTGGTGTTTGGTGACATATCGATGGCGTATAAAATGAGAAATATTGTTTCTCACGTGTTTAACAACTGGGATCGGTTTAAATACTGCATTCAAATGCTATCTGGCGCCTCTTATAATACTAACGATTTATATTTTACCGAAATGTGTAAGCCAAACACGTATGGATCTATTTGCAAAATTATGGCGGCGGCAGAATTATTTCTCTATCAGTTCGAAGTGTATCAAGGTGGCTGCCTTATAGCTTCTGTTGGGGAAACAATTCAGGGGGAAAAAAGATTACGTTTTACGGGAAACTGTAATAGGGATCATTTTGATGTTTATATTTAAATAATTGGATTAACAAATAGAAGTAAAGTTAATCCTGATTATGATAATGTGAAACGAAATGAAGAAAATGAGTCATCTTTTGTGTTTCAGCCTCAAGAAAATGTGTCTGTGTTAGTTTCAAAGACTCAGTCAATATCTAACATTGATTTTTCAAGTTCAAGTGAATCAATTATTAATGATGTAATATCTCTTCAACTAAATAAAGGTAAAAAAAGAAGAAAAAGATTCACAAATTCAATTAGATATAAACAAGTAAGACAAGCTGCTACAAAATATACTCAAAGTCATCCTGAAGAACATAGAGAAGCTGCTTCAAAATATACTAAAAGCCATCCTGAAGTATATAGAGCAGCTATAAGAAAATACTTTTCTAATAACCCCCATGTGAATCAGGCAGCTGTAATTAAATACAATGAAAAAAAGATCAAAAGTTAAATTAACACCATGGACTTCCAAAAATTTGTCTGGTTTTAAGTATAAAATAGATATTGACTGATAAAATTCTCAGTATCGGAAAACGTTTGCCTTGTTCGTGGTACCGTGCTTTAAAATGGATAGAAGAACCTCCAAGAATGTGCTGCAGTGGTGGTCAAGTCCAGCTTCCTGCTATTAGATCCTACCCTGAACCTTTGCATGGTATTCTTAGCCGTAAGGATCAGCTTTCAGAACATTTTCTTTCTACAATTCGTAAGTATAATGGATGTTTTCAGATGACGTCATTCGGAGCAAAAGAATTGAAGGAAGGAAATTTTATGCCAACATTTAAAGTCCACGGGCAGGTATATCACAGGATAGGTAGCCTATTGGCTGAGCCTCCTCAACAACCTTCTTTTCTTCAGCTTTACTTTCTCTGTGATGATGAACGTGAAAAACACATTCATTATGGTATTTTCCCAGGTGTTAAGCCAGAATTAGCCAATTACAAAAGGCGCTACATGAACATAACAGGTATATTCACGATTTCAAAGCCTCTGTTGATTAAGTTCCTAAAGACCAAAAGGAGTTCAAGGTTATAATTAATGCCGATAAAAAACCATCTGGCGAACACAAAGGTCGTTTCAATGCTCCAATTTTCTTGATATTTTATGTATAGGTTCCAAAATATATTATCGTCTGCCCAGCGAAGCGGGCGGGTATCAGCTAGTTTAATAATAATTACAAAAAAGAATAAAAAAAGCGCACCTTGGGTGGCTAAATCTGTTCCTTGTAACACTTTGCATAGAACTTTTTAATATATAAACATTTATGTTTATATATTAAAATAATAAAATTAATATATTCACAATTATATAAACATTTATGTTTATATAATTGTGAATGCAAAAGCGAAATCTTTTCGTGACCTTCAGCCGTACTTAAATACATCGCTTTAGGAATAGCTTCACACAAAAAAAGTACAACGTTTGGTGGGTTAGCCTTTAGAATTCGCCTGATTCTAAGTCAAAATATCCCTTCCTATAGGCACTTTTAGGATTGAAGAAAAAATTTCTTTCCCCTTCTGGGAACACTGGGTATTTCGATTCAGCCCGCATGTAGAATTGTTAGTTACGAAGGGGAGATAGTAAGGTTTGCTGATTTTTAGTCAATAATCACGCACGAGTAAAAAAGATTCCAATATTTGGTGCCATATCATATCACAATTTTTTCTGAATTCCTGGTCCCCATTTTTCATTGAATGACTTACAAACTTTCAAATGCATATTTCAATTTTAAGAGTATTGCGAAATTTTTAATATGCACGCATGTCTCTATTTAAGTAAATTCTAAAGTTAAAAAATATGTTTACTAGAGTTTGATGTACAACATTTCAGAAGTACTAAGAAAGTAGAATTTATATATGATTGGCATGGTTGACTAGAAATCATGTATTATTAAAAATTATTAGACATATTTCATTCGTAACTTTTTACTCTACGCAAATTGCTAAAATTAACTTAATCTGAAATTTTTTTTATTGTATCCATTGCTTAAGTAACAGATAGATTGATGAAGGATGTGGAGCAATATAAGCTAATATCCCTTAAGTATGAGAAAAATATTATGAAAATATTAATAAGGCATTATATAATAAATATTTGTCTGTTAAAATAATTTTAGAAATTTAAAAATTTATTCCATTTTTGTGCAATGTTTTCATGTTCTTTAAAAATAATAAATAAATATTTTTTTAGTTTCAATTATTTAAAAGTTTATCATAACTTAGAGAGTCGTGTATTGCGTAAATTAATATTTTCAAACAAAAGAAAACGACAGCTATACCATATTACTAAAATATTTTCTAGAAGCAAATACGGTAAAACTGTATTAAATTGGCTATCCTACTCTCAAGACTACACTCTGAGAGTAGGATAGCTAAATCATAAACTCGTAATAATTATTTCGGTGTTTGTTTATATATATATATATATATGTGTGTGTGAGTGTGTGTGTGTGTGTACAATATACACATATAGGTGTTTAGTCGCATGACTTTGTGTGCAGACCTTATCTGTGGTTTCATTTTTGCAACTTACATACTTAACTGCAACATTGAAACCATATAATACCTCATGTTTTCAAAATTGTTTGACGAAATATGCAAAAGAAGGAAAAACTTTAAGCACAATATGTAGAACATTATAATTAAACATTTTACTTTTCAAATGACACCCTTTTAAAAGAAAATCAATGCACTCCAAATATTTTGTGACCGATTTGATTTTTTGATAACATCGCATTCAAAAGCAATAGGAAGTGCTACTAGTGACGGACTTCATACATTTGAACCTCGATCAAGCAATGAGGACAACACCCACGCACCAAACTTCCACACCACCCCAACATAAGGAATTTGAACTCGATAGATTTAACAGCCGGCTTTCAATTAAATAGGACTATAACTCATGATTCAACCAAGCGACGAGTTAAAGAAATCACTTCTTGGCTACCGTGGCCTTTTTCGATTAAATGTTATCAAGAGAGATTTAAAAAATAATTTTCAACTTTATACAACACGTTTCAAAGCTAGGGAGTAAATCTTTTGGACAGCAAGTTAAGGCAAAACTTTGAATTAATTCATGTACCTGAATGAAAACAATATGTAACACTTTTTTATATCAAATCTTTTTATGAATTTTTAATCTTAAAGAAAAAAATGTTTTAATTTGTTTTGTTTTTGTTTGTTTCTAAAAGAAACTTAATATTATAAATTGGAAAAGTTTTTGGAAGCAATGCCTTTGAAATGTCTGTTTTAAAAATGTAAAAAATTGAGTTCTACTTTTTAAAATTTTGACTCTTAAAAGAGCCTTCTTTGAGTTTATTTTTTCCCCTTGTCTTTTTATTATAAATGTATAAGTTTTAATTTTTTTTATTCTGATCTTTTGTTTTTTATTGTTTTATGTGTTAAGAAATTTTTAAATAAATTGTGAGATATTCTTCGAAACAGTTCTGATCAAGACAAAGAGCCACATGGCATGTCTTAGAGAAAATAGTTTTTGTATATTCTTTTTCACACAATATGCGCACTTTCTTTTCTTTTTATCAATTGGCCAATGAGAAAATTTAATATCATTTGTCTACTTGTTTTACTACTGAAGGCTATGCATTTCTATGATTTAATTTTCCTATCAGAGATGTTATTAAATTCATTCCAAGTTCTTTAAAACTGAATTTTGATGAAGTTTAAAACGACTTAAATATCAGAAACGTATTCAAACAGCAATATCGATGACGCTATAGAATAATTTTTTTGTCCATTTCCTGTAGCAAAAGTGTAGGTGGATGTCATGCGGTTTCCTAAATCAACGTATCCCATGTGCTAGTTGTAATCTGTTACAATTTTTGGCCTGGTAGTGATTAATTTTTCTTTTTTACATTCAGCAACATCACCGTAAAAAAAAAAAAACTTTTTTAAATATTTTTTTCGTTCTTCAATGATAAGCTCATTTTGGGGCTGTGTATATTGGTTAGCGTGTACACTTGTCTCTCATCTTTTCAGCCCAAAGCTGTCCTTCCATTAAAATTTTCACGACAAGATCGCCCTGTTTCATTTTAGAAGGACCCAGATGTTTTGGAATAGGTTTTCTGTTAGATCGTACAGTTCCACAGGAGTTAATTTTTTTTCCTTTTAAAAGGTCACAAAAAAGCTTTGGTGAGAAAAGAAGTAATCCTTAAAGATTTCATAGCCGTTGTACTGTATTGAAGACTATTAATAAAAATGACTTGTTTTCAGGACATCACATTTATTTGCGCATATCTTTTCAAGCATAAATTCAAGACACAATTTTACACAAGCACCATTTATCAACGTTCGTCTTTTCCTCTTGGAACCAAACTCAATACTAAAATTTCATATCCGTTGCCAGTAAATTATCTAAAATCAAAACTATGATCTGGTGTTGCCAAAAAAAATATCTTAATAAAGAATAATGAAAAAGGTATTACTTTAAGTTTAAATCGTCTGCTTTTAAAAGTAGAATAGGTAATGTCTTAAATAAAGTATCACATTAGATTAAATCGTCTGCCTTTAAAAGTCGAACAGATAAATCTTAAAAAAAAGTATCACATTAAATTAAATCGTCTGCCTCTATAAGTTGGACAGATAATATCTTAAGAAAGTATCACAATCGTTTGTTTTTAAAAATTGAATATGTCACACCGTTGTCTTTTTACACTCTGTCATTGTATATTCAACATGATAGGATGCAGATGTTGAAAGGCTTTCTTTTTTTGTCGTTATCTAAATATACTCTCATATCATAAGTATAACCAGTGTGATCTGCAGTTTTGTACATTTTCAACCCCCAGTTTGTGTGTTTTTTTTTTTTTGAATATATTGCTTGAATAATACTCTTTAAATTTAATGATAACTTCCTCAAAAGACTTTCTGTGGGATCATACACTTTTGAAAATGTTCTGTTAGATAAATGTTCTATTAGAAACAAATATTTTCTTATTTTCCACAATCTGTCGTAAGTTTGAGAACATCTGATTTCTTTTAAAGTATTATCAGAAAAGTGTACAAATTTTAAAATCATTAGGAAACGATCTCGAGGGATCATTTACCTGAAAAATGGAGTTTTATCAACAAGAACTAATAAAATTTCATCTGTGAACATCAGTTTAAAAAAAAATCATTTTCATTTTTGAAATTGCTGGCATCAACCCTTAATCCAACTTTACCTATAAATGGCAATGCATTTATCGTTTCCAAGAATTCTTCTTTTTCCTATGAAAATAAGCTTTCTACTTTTTCATCAAAATTAGCTGATACATGTAAATCATCCTCATTATAATCTTCGAAAATGCTGTTTTCTTCATCTAAATTTTTCATTAAATTCTCAATCTCTATTTCTGAGAGAAATTTTCGAGCATTCTAAGAAATCGAAGAAAAAAAAGACAAAAGAAAAATCTGCCGTTCACTGACAATGTAAAGTCATCGGTTGGAGTATTTTCTTAAAACGTTTTTCTGAATTTCACTTGGTGTGTGAGTGTGTGTGTCATCAAATTTTCGATCGTTAATTTAACAAACTTCTCATTAAGCTAGAGCTCTGAAACTTTGGGAATCGTTCTTATTCGTCTAACAATGCAATATTTAGACATTTGCTACAAGTTTTAACTAATATTTCAATATTTTTTTTAGTATCGTAATTCGTGTAGTAACCTGATGCCATCTATGGAAGATATATTGAATTAGGCAGGGAGAGTGATCTTAAAGACGAGAGAGATATGAGGTTTTTTACAAAGTTTTTTAATATTTCAATAATTTAATTTTTAATAAACTTTGCAACATGCTATAAACGTTGTTTTTTTTAAAACGTTAGGTTTTTTATCTTGGTGTTTTAATCTGGTTGTTTCTAAAGGTCATAATGATAAGGGAATTCGCAAACAACTTCGATAACGTTCGTGAAAAATATCCCCCACCCAATTACGGATAACATTAGCAAAGTTGTAAAGGTTCTGCTACAAAAGGGAGGAAAGAACTCTCTCTAGATGAGTTGATACATTAGTTGTACCACTAGCCGAAGCAAGAGACAAAAAAATTTTAATTTTAGCATTTAGCTGAGTTGTAAAGGTTAAAGGTTACATTGACAAATGGGGCCATTTACAATTTAGCTTCTCAAGTTAGATTCCATAAAATATGTTCAGAAAGAAAGAAAAAAACTATCATCTTTAAATAAACATAATTAAAATTTCAGTTTTTTCAAAATATTTTAATGTCAAAATTTCTCTACAATAGAATTTTAGTATTTGCACTAAATTGTTTTCTCAATTTCTCAGGATTGTTTTCTGGAATCTTTGTATGGGATTGGTCCTAATGGTGTTATTTACAAGTTGCAATTTTTTGATAAACTAAAAACACTAAAAACATTGATTACATCCCTAATTTTGTACATTTAAAAAAAATAGCTTTTTTATAAATCCCTGTTTCATGCATTGAATTATCGAACAAATTAGAAACAAACAATAAGTTCGATGCAATACTGATAACAAAAAGACATGGTATAAGTAAACTATGACCGTCGTGAAAGTTAAATCCTAAATAGAATAAAATTGCGATGGTGTGAAATAATATGGCACACTGTGAGAAAGAAAATTAAAATAACGCTAAATAACACAGCTGAAAATATGAAAAAATTACATATATTTAAGTTCTGAAACTGTATATTTTTCGATATTTTCATTTTAGGGTACCATTTTCTCATACGTTTACATGAATAAGTAATTGAAAAATGGTAAAAAATATATTGAGACAGCATTCGACTCATTTGTTCAAATAATTTCTTTACATAATCACGGAGAAAAAATTCAAATCTTTATCAAATATTTTAATTACTGCTCAGAAATTTTTTTTTTTTGGTTATACTCCAATAATAACGTTACTTGAAAAAGGAAAGAAAAATTGCAATAAAATTTAAAGATATAGTTGAACAGTAAGTGATAGAAAATACAACATACTATGCTCAGTTGAATGAGTGAATTTATCAATCATTGAAATTCAAAAGTTTAAGAAAACATGAGCTTTGTTATACAGTTTATTTAATAATTCTAAAAAAAATGGACGAATGTATAGATTTAGTTAATTTTTCAAATATATATTTTCTTCATTTATATTCATTATCGAAATGCTTGAAATTTGTTGATCTTTTTTTTTTAATTCAACCTGATTAATTACTTACTTTCATATGAATTTAGTAATAAATTTCTAAATTTAGACTTTTATTTTGGAAGCATGATTATAATTACTTGGTTGTTTTTATTAATTATTAAACTGCTTAAAAAATATTACTGAAAAGAAAATGTTTGTTTTTTTTATTTATTCATATTTTGATTCAAGACTTATTAAAAGAGACTTCTTAAAGGTGGAATGAGAATAGCTATTTGAATAAGTCGATGGGTTTCCAAAGATATTTTTTTCTGCTTTGTTTAGGGCAGAGTTACTTTTAACGCGTTTTATTTGACTTCATGTTATGTTAAACTGTTCAGATGACTTTGCTGTTTGGCTGCGTGGCTAATTATCATAGCCAAGACTTTGTTTGTGAGCGTGTTGATTGGATGTGGAGAAAGTACCTTTTCTCATAATGGAGATCTCATTGAGTATATCATAAGAGATTTTGACAAATTGAAATGTAAAGACCCTATCAATACAACAATCTAATATTCTGTAGTGTTATGTTCTGAGAGATTCTGCACAGATGAGGCTTTTTTTTTTTTAAATCAAATAAAAGTGTTGATTTTCTCTTCAAATCCTGAGCTAAAATATCATATACTGTTAATTAATTTTTAGCACAAATTTTTAATCAACTGATCAACAGAACCTTTACAGCTATTAAAAGCCCTTCCCTGGGAAGACAATCGGAACTCAGAGCTGCTTGAACACAAGAGTATTTACAAAATATTCAACAAATACTTGTGATGGAATGCAGTATTAGAGATGGAATATGGGCATTAGAGAGCAAAGTGACATCAGCATTTCAATGAGACATCAGATTATAGAAACAACATTAACCAATAAGAATTCGTGCGAGCGAAAAGATGCGTGTGCCACTCGAGCCCAAATCGGAAGAATTTGAAATTTAGACCTGTCGTTACAAACAGAATCAAAATGGGACCGGCCTTCAAATGTTGATATAAATTAAAACATTCTAAGGAATATTAGAGCTGGTTACAGAAAACAGCTACGTGGCTGGAATTAATAGCAAATCAGTTACAGAAACAAATTCAAAATCTGAAAGTAGCTAATCAAATAGGAAAAAAACGGATAGTTACATAATACGCGTATACAAACTCCATGTTACAAAAAAAAAATATATAAGGGTATAAACGTATGTAAAATACACATAGTATACTATATTCAAACTTCAGTGATATATATGTAAAATATAATGTCACATTCTTCACATTGGGATATACAATTCAAAGAAACCAGGACACACACATGCCATTTAAAGAAGCACGGAAACTACAAGAATCAATTTTAGTTTAAAGGAATGCGTAAGGTTTAATGAATTAAATAGACAGTAAGAAAAGATTCTATCGAGGCGAGGTGGAAATTTGTAAGATTTTCTAAACAAGAAACAAGTTTTCGATATGTGATGTGATATATTTAAAGAGATTAACAGGTTTTTTCTTAACATTATTGATGCCAGGTTTATAATTGGGATATTGTTTTCACATTGGATTTCCCATGGGGTTTACTTTGTCTTTGGTAAACACGGTGACACCTCCCGGATACCTAGCGATCCTTCTCTATTTTCGACCCTCGCTTCTTGTCAACTACTTATCTATTTTTCAGCTTCATTGAACCACAGCAATCTTGTTTGGCGCAGCATAGCCATATCGGCTCTTGCGCCAATTAACTTCCCCATTCACTCACTCACTTTCACATTGGATAACAGGGTACCTAAAAGTCCATGTATCCAATCGAACAACAAGAACAATCAGGTAAGTTTAAAATCGTAAGGTAAAAAATAGAAATTGAAGACAGGGAAAATTCAGCTGTACACCACTGGAAGTAAATTTTGGTACAATGTACTTTGAGCAGGACCTCTATCAGCGGCGGTCAGGCAAATCAGCGGTTTCGCTCTCACTGTGACGTGCGGCGCTACGATCGGGCCGTGAAGAGAGTAACGCCTTTTCTCCTTAGTGTAAGATGACGTCCATGGTTTTAAAGAAATTGATTTTTTTAGAAGGAATGCACGACAAGCTAGGGAATATGATTTCGGCTTCCATATAGCTATTTCACAGGACATGAGTTTTATATTATTTTTTGTAAATTTTATAAAGTTAAACTTAAGTAATAAAATATTCTTGAGAATATCAGGAACTGCTTATGAAGAGTTCATATGATCAATTCAACACAAATACGACCACCATTGTTTGGACTTAAATGGAGCAGAGCATTTTTCGGCACTGGCTGAGACGAAAACATTTTGTAACTGTAAAATGAAGAGAACTTCCAATTTTATTCTTATGGCGACATGTTCCACTAGCAATCAGCATCATTTGGAATATTGTTGTAAGGGGCTACAACAATTTTCTACATAACGGAGGAATTTGGATAAAATTGGAAACGGAGAATTTTTGAGAGAAAAGAAAAGGATGTAAGGAGTTTGTTGGTCATCCACAGTAACATCTTCTCATTAAGAGTTTGTAACTTGTCTCTCATACGATACATCGTACTGCGTGCAGTGCTAGTTAAAAAAAAGTAGTCAATCAACAAATAAGCTATTCAGATTATTTATGTTTGTAGACTATTTAGGTACCAAGGTAGGTATTTCTTAGAGTGATTTTACCCAATCAGACCTCCCCCGTCATTCGTGTCTCCTTTTCGAGGAATCGGTAAAAATATGGTCCACCTTACCTAATTACGGGATGGCGAGACCAATGGCACGCGCGCCATTGTTCGAGCGCAGGGCGGCGGCCAGGGAAGAGATGCTCGTTTGTTATTGTAGTTACATCGTGGACTACAATTGCTAACGACGCATGATTTGTTTACGCATAGCATACTAGTCAATTTCGTTGACACAACTGTATTTTAAAGTTTGTGTTATATTTACGATTCGTAACTGTTATTTAATATGGCTAGTTCAGCAAAAAAAAAAAAAAAGGTTCAAGATATTAAGTGTAGCAGAGAATTTTAAACTTGTTAGACTGAAAAATATGGCATGATTTGTAGAGGCGACAAAATAATGATTGATTTATGTTCTGGAACAATGGTATGTAGAACATCGTCTATAAAACGGCATTTTGAAACAAATCACAAATTCGTAAGTCAAAATAGCAAAATGAACGCATCAAAGACCCTCTCCTCTATCTAGGAACACATTAAAAGAAAGAATCTTAAAACTGACCGAAATGTAGCAGATCAACAAAAAATTGACATTAACTCCGCTCCTTTTATCGTCACTAAATCTGCACGTTTAGCTGTTTTTGCTCGATATTGCGTAGGGAACGTT
Organism: Nephila pilipes; assembly: GCA_019974015.1. NCBI lineage: Eukaryota > Metazoa > Arthropoda > Arachnida > Araneae > Nephilidae > Nephila > Nephila pilipes. The sequence continues at coordinate 21,222 of BMAW01114167.1, forward strand.
CCCAAGGAAGCATTAATCGCGATAACATCGTTGCTAACAACTACAAAGGGCACATATTTGTATGGCTGTTAAAAATTCGCTTGATGAGAATGAAATTGATTCGAAAATTATTTCAGAAACAACTGATGGTCCTCTAAGTATGGTGGACAAAAAAATGGTTTCATAAATTTATTTCAAACAGATGTTGGACATTCGATTCTTGAATTCCCCAGCATCATTGACCAACAAACCTTGTCTGCTAAGAGTGGTTTAACATCTCTTGATAATGTAAAGGCAGTAGTCTCAAAAAAAGTCCATCTCATTTCGTCGTAGGCTTTAAATAAGTGAAAGTTTGATGCTTTGTCAAATGAAGTCACCTCGATGTATAATAGCTTACTGAAGTATAATAATGCTCGCTGGTTTGAGCCGCGGGAACGTACTTTGGAGATTTGTTGATTGCTTGGAAGAAATCAATTTCTGCAAAATGAGGGGGAAATTGAACAATACCCACAGTTGTTGGATGTTGTGGGGCTTTCAAAATTGATGTTTTTTATAGAAATATGCCAACGTTTCAATTAATTGGACGTGAAGTTTGAAGGCCCAAATAAAACAACTGTGAGTGAGTGAGTGAGAGTGAGGTTTCATGGCGCAAGAGCAAAAGTAGGCTATGCTGCGCCAAACACTTGTTAAAATCTATTTAAAAAGTAACAGCCTTAAAAACGTAAGACAAACACAAATAACATACAGAAGATAAAAATCAAATGTGGTGTAAAAGGCCAATATGACGTAAAAAGGCAAATAAATTATGGTGCGGGATTTCCCCCACCAAGTCAGATAGATTTAAAACAGATGAATGAAAAAAAGTCCGGCGATGATGATCAAACACCGGACAGTCAATTAAAATGTGATGAATAGAGTAAGGGACATGACAGGAAAGACACTCGGGAGCATCTTCTCCAAACAAAAGATGTTTGTGTGTAAAACGAGTACGTCCAATGCGAAGGCGAGTCAATCTGACATCGACTCTTCACACCGGAAATACAGGCCATTCTCCAATGATCGGCTTCACCGAGTGTAATTTGTTATTTTTATGAAGACTCCACGATTCCTGCCATGTCTGATGAATGAGAATTAAAATGTGACGTCGAATGTCCTCAAATGGGACTGCGAGCTGCAGAGGATTCGTTGCCGAACGTGCAGCCGAGTCCGCTTATTCATTTCCTAAAATACCTACATGACTAGGTATCCAGCAGAATTTTATGTCATAACCCCGATTATAAAGCTGGCAAATAATGCCAGCTATTTCAACCACGATAGGATGACTTCGATCGTGCAGATGTACCAAAGTTTCCAGGACGCTCCTGCTGTCAGTATATACAACGAACTTTCGAGAACTGGATTTCTCGACTAATTTCAGGGCACAGTAGATGGCGACTGCTTCGGCAGTGTAGACACTGCAGGAAGAGTCGAGCCAGTAACTGTGCCTGATGTCGTTCGAAACGATACCACAGCCGACGTATCCAGTTCCCTTCGATCCATCCGTGTAAATAGGAATAAAATCCTCATACTGACAGCGATGGAAGGCAAAGATCCTCTGGAGAACAATGGGGCATGTGGTGCTCTTGATGTAAGAAGCAAAGGGGTTATGATATATAAACCTTGGAATATTCCAAGGTGGAAATTTAATAAAATTTCGTTGCTGAACATCCAAGTCATGTAGGCCGAGTTCCTCGATGAATACCTTCACCCTCTCAGAAAAAGGCCGGATGAAGGAAGGACGAGCACTGTACAGTCTCCTTAAAGACGGGCTGGTATTAATGTTTTATGATGGATGAGATGGCAGAGATGACATTTTGAAATGATAGTAGAGCGACAGTTTCAGGCGCCGCAAAGCCAAAGGTAGCTGGTTACAGAAGACGTAGAGTCTCTGCACAGGTGACGTTCGGAACGCACCACAGCAGATTCTCAGAGCATTATGGTAGACTGGGTCAAGTTTCCGCAAGGTAGTTTTGCAAGCAGATCCGTAGACAATACATCCGTAGTCGATCCGAGACAGAATCACCGACTGATACACTCGGAGTAATGAAGTTCGATCCGCTCCCCAAGAGGTGTTGGACAACACCTTCAAGATGTTGAGGGATTTCTCACACATCTTCCGCAGATGTAAAATGTGCGGATAGAAAGTGAGTTGGCGGTCGAAAATTACTCCGAGGAAGCGGACGTCAGGGACGACCGGAATAGCCGTATCACGGATGCGAATGTCAGGATCGGGATGGAGACCCCGCTTCCTACAAAAGTGCACGGAACTACTCTTGCTGGGAGACATTCTATGCCCATTCGCGTCACCCCATGTAACCAGGTTATTGACTGCGGTCTGAAGTCGTCGCTCAATGATACGCATTGACGATCCTTCGCAGGAAATCTGCAGATCGTCAACGTATAATGAACCATGAACTGAAGGTTACAAATGAAAAAGAATGGGAGAAATGTGACAAATAAAAAGAGTGGGGCTCAAAATGCTCCCCTGAGGAACTCCTTCAAATTGAATAAAAGATGAAGATAAAACATTACCAACTCGTACTTTAAATGATCTGAAATTTAAAAACATTTTAATAAAAAGAGGTAAATTGCCTCTCAGACCATAATCGTAAAGAGTGCGCAGAATCCCATAGCGCCACGTACGGTCATATGCCTTTTCGATTCAAAGAAAATAGAAACCAAATGATTCCTCCGTACGAAAGCAGAACGAATCTGACTTTCGAGTAGAAGGATGTTATCTACTGTGGATCTTCCTTTACGGAAGCCACTTTGAAATGGAGGAATGCAGTGATCCTTTTCCATTTGATAAACGAGACGGGCATTGACCATACGTTCTAGCGTCTTACAGAGGCAACTCGTCAGAGCGATAGGCCTATAGTGGAGAGGGTTCCTTGGATCCTTACCAGGCTACAGAATGGGAATAACGATTGCTTCCTGCCACTGGCTAGGAAACACATGCTCCCTCCATATTCGGTTGAATAGGTAAAGGAGACTGACAAGTGAATCCTCGCTCAAGTGGCGAAGCATATCGTATGTTATACCATCAGAGCCTGGACTGGTATTGTTAGATAAGGACAGAGCCTTCCTCAATTCCCTCATGTCAAAGTCACAGTTATAAGGGAGTGGTTGCCGACACCTGAAGTTGATAGGTGTCTGCTCAGAACGATTCTTAGTCGCTAAAAATGTAGCGCTGTATGAATCGGAGCTTGACACACTAGCAAAAGAGTGGCCAATGACATTGGCCACTTCGACAGGTGAAGAATGCACAGCATTTGCAGTTTCCAGTATCGGGATTGAAAATTCCCGATACAGGGAGTTTGCAGCTTTTACCTTTCTCCATAACTGTTGACTTGTGGTAGACGATGTGATGGAAGAGACATACCTGATTCAAGATTCTCTCTGACTATGGCGCTTTACTCTGCGAGCAATTGCCCTTGCCCTTTTGAAGGCTATGAGAATTTCGGTTGTGGGATATCGTCTGAAGATACCCCACAATTTCTTTTGTTCCCGGTAGGAGGATTGACATTCCTTATTCCACCATGGTTTACTCATCTTCCTCTGTGATGTTCCACTCTTCGGTATCGCTGCATCAGCAGCGTTCACGATAGAGGCAGTGACATTGCGGACAGAGTCATTAACATCTCGATTTTGAACCATTGTACCGGTAATAACTGCTAACCTTGTGAATATATCCCAATCTGCCCGGTTGAAGCGGTAAGTGGGGGGACGTAATCGCACCCCACTACCATGAACCTGGGAGATCAGGAGAGGGAAATGATCACTATTATAGAGATAATTTAGAACCTCTAAATTCAACGACGGTAGCAGTGTCGGGGAACAAATGGCTAGATCAAGGGAATGAAATGTCCTAGTGGGAGCATGGAAATACGTTTTCTCGTCGGTGTTCAGCAGACAGAGACTGTGATCAGAGATCAATCGCTCGAACTGCCGACCAGGAGAATTTGTACCATCATACCCCCACTGAGGGTTGTGTCCATAAAAGTCACATAGCAAAAGGAAGGGAGCTGGTAACTGATCGACTAGTCGGTCTATATCCATTTGTAACACAACATCGCTAGGTGGCAGATAAATGCAGCGGACTGTGATTAAAGTGCGAGCATGAATTCGCACAGCCACAGCCTGCAACGATGTGGTCAGTGTAACGACGTTATGAGAACAGTTCTGGGATGCCAAAATACAAACACCTCCAGAAGAAGGTGATGCTGCATCAACATCCCGTCGTACACAATGATATCCACGCACGCGGGTTGTCATATTACTCTTCAGAAAAGTTTCCTGAAGAGCAACACAGACAGGTATGTGCGTAGATAGTATGGATTTGAGATCCTCTAGTCTGGGTCGTAAACCACGGCAGTTCCAGGAAACAAAAGCCATTAAATGGGCGCACTGGAAGTGGAAGGTCCCGTTTCCAGGACCCCCATGGAGTCATAATCTTCGGGCGATGGGTGTAATACCACCGCATCCCCGTCAATGACTCTAGTCTTTTTGCGAGGAACACTGTTCTTCGCACTAAATTTTAGTTTTTGCCTCTGCAAAGCTTTAGACCTGGGCAATGGCCTAGTCTGTTGAGCCTTTACAGAGGAAGGGGTTTTTAAAATATTTATTTTTTTCTTGGGTTGCAGATATTTAGTGTTAGATTGTGGTGTCTTTTTTGTAGGTTGCGGTTTCTTATTGGTAGGAAGAGGTTCAGGACATTGGGTGGATTTTGAAACTTTAACAGTCTGGGTGACCGTAGCGTAGCTTTTTCCCTGTACAGGAGTACGGGAAGAAACTACACGGCGAGCCTCGGGATATGACAAATTCTGCAGCGTCTTCACCGTTGAAATTTCCTTTTCCTCCGCCCATTTAGGACAAGAACGAGAGTTTGCAGGGTGGTTGCCCTGACAGATGACGCACTTTTCTGCAGCGTTACAGGAAGCACTATCGTGTCCTGTTGCTGTACAGCGAGCGCACGTCAACTGTCCCCTACAAGCGTTCTTGGAATGTCCATATCGTTGGCAATTAAAACATCTCAGAGGGTTCGGAATATATGGTCGGACGGAGAGTCGGAGATATGCGGCCTGAACTGTCTGTGGCAGGGTAGGAGTCGAAAAGGTCAAGATGAGGTGCTGGGTGTTAAACACCTTACCATCTCTCCTAATCGTAATCCTCCGGACACCACAAACCA
>BMAW01114168.1:0-44369 GCA_019974015.1 Nephila pilipes
TATATATATATATATATATAACATAACAGGTCAATTGAAAAGTCCCCTGCCTGACACATAGCTGGCGCTACTAGTATTAAATCCATATGTTTTTTAGTTAGCCCTAACCCTCAAAAGATGCGTGTATAAATTTGACAGCTGTCAGATCATTAGTTTGTGAATTATAGCATTTTGAGTGAAGCAACTTTTGTTATTGTGAAAAAAATGGATAAAAAGGAATTTCGCGGTTGAATTTGGTTAAATTAAAGATAGAAAATTTGATGATACACACACGAAGTGAAATACAGAAAAACGTTTTAAAAATAATTTTAAACACTTACTACTTCTACTACATAAGATGATTGATGAGCGTCAGCGAGTCATCTCTTCTGCTCAATGAATGAGAAAGTAATGACAGAAGAGACATTTAGATGGCGCCCCTCGGAGAAATGTCTTATTCAGAAAAGTAATGATAGAGAGGGGATGAAGCTGCGAAAACAGCAAAAGAGAGGCAGCGATACTTAACTAACAACGCTGTGTGATAATGAGGGGTTTTTTTTTTAAATTTTTTTTTATTTAAATTTTTTTTTACATGTTTTTTAGGTTTTAATATTTTTTTTTTAAAATTTTCATTACGGGGTTTTTATAGGAATATACTTTTTTTTTTTCGGTTTTATAAGCAAAATTAAATTTTGAATGTTGGTCTGTGAATAGAGATTGGGACCTAGTAATTTCGTTTTCATGATTTAAAATAGTGGTGAATAAATTTCGCTAGAGTATGGTGACGTATATTTGCAAGGACTCAATTTTTAGATAATCGTGAATTACTATGTTCCTAATGTACCAGGAAGAATTGGTCATGATCCCGAGAATCTTATTTTGCATAATTTGAACTTTTTTCATGTGGGTTGGGGCGGTGTAAGTTATAACTGTGCGAAGAACCTGTTTATAAAGCAGCACTTTCTTTTTTAATGAAAAAGGAGATTATTTCCCAATTAAGGAAATGCATAAATGGATTTTATTCCAAAATTAATCTAATAAATATTTAATATGCGGAATACACGTTAACTTAGAATCTAACTCAAGTCCCAGATAACGCACCATCGAAATCCAGTTTATCTCATCTTTGAAAGGTTTTAAATTCAGACCTAGGACGATTTTTCAAAATCTGAATAAGCCATTTCACTCGCGTCACTGAGGAGGGGAATATTATAGACTTTTCTAGTAATAATTCTGTTGAAATTGAACAAAGAATTATCCTCTGAGTAAGATTTTACATCTTCTATTTTTATGTTCCTGAGTTAAATTTCGAATTTGCTAATAAGAGGTTTTAATTCCCTTTTATAGAGGGGGGGGGTATTGAGTTTGATTCTAAAGTTCCTAAAAATGATTTTAGTTTTTATGAGGCTTCTAATATTTTGAGGTAGTCTAAGGTGGGGAGTATTAATAACTCTTGTTACATTTGAACAATTAATTGCTTGAGTAACATTTAATTAGAGTTATTAATTGTCTCGTCAATTTTATTTAATTAAATTTTAGGATTTCCAAGCATGGTTTGATGTATGACCTCTTGGAATTTAAGCCAATTGGTAATTTTATGAATTCTCAACTCTAGTGGAAGAATATTATTGAGTAAGAGGTCAATAATAACTGGATTATGGTCACTGCTAAGTTCGTTAGTTCGTTAACAGAAGAAATATCTGAGTGAGCCAGATTTTATGTGATTGCAAAATCAAGAATGGAGTTGTGTGGATCTCTGCGAGGGAAGTGTGTAGGTTGATCTGAAGCTATAATATCATAGATCGAAGTAGCCGCCCAATTTCAAAAGAAATACCGTTACTGTTTATTCTTCCAGGATTCCAGAGGGGTGTTTAGCATTAAATTCACCAAAATGAATGATTTTACGATTTTGAACGAGGATGGCATTTAAGTCAATAGTGTTAATGGTACCATAGGGAGGTCTATAAAGTCTAGAAGCAGTGATGAACGAATTATTTTGCAGACAAATATTTATGGTAGTATTCTCAAGAGTTTGAGTGTTAAATATTAAATCAATATGCTTAATTGTATTTTTGACAAAAATAGCGGTGCCTCCGCCCCTATGTGTAAGACGGTCATTTCTGTGACAAATATAATTTGGAACTTTAACTGTGTCCGAGGTACGAAGATGAGTTTCTTGAATACCTATGATATCAGAATCATGTTCGGCTATTGAATTTTTAATTCCGTCTATTTGTCTTTTGAATCCATTAGCATTCCAGCTAAAAACTCGAAGTGTAGGGCCACCAAAATTTTGTGTGTTAGACATTATTTAAGGTTAGTCAGTTGGCTCTGGAAAATTTGGAGCTTGGTGTCCATTGGTTTTAATAATTGTGACATGGTGTCAACAAATGCAGGATTTGTTGTGTTATTGTGTTGTGTTGTAATCTATAAAAAAAGTAATCATATGTAATTATTATGTAGAATTAAATTCATGAGAATATCTCGGTCGTTTAGCTCGATGAATCTAAATTCCATTGGGATCTAAAATCAGATTAAAGGATATCTCTTTTAAAACGAACAGAAATTCCCATCTCTATTTATCAGTATTTATATATTCTTAGAAACAGATTTCTTGGTTACCTGTCTTGTTATCGTTCCGCTGCGACGAAGACAAAAATAGTAAACTCTACCTTCTATTAATGTAGATGAAAGAAAATCATTTGATGATGAAATCTAATGGTTTCAAAATTATATATAAAGAGGAAATTAAACATTGTTTTATGAATTTTTTATATTTTTCCATGGTTCTTTATGGAAGCAACAACTAAATAATTTCACTATATTAAATGAATGCTTAATACAATTTATTCAAATTTATCATACTGGATTTTTTCATGAGATCACCTTTCTTTTAGGTAAATTAAAATTTTATTGAAATTACAACAATTTAATTTCATTCGTACTCAGTAACTATAGTTTACGTACGTATCTACGAGTTTTTATTCGTGTACTTGGGGATGATGCACGTTAAATTTGTCGGGGCCAAAAGTCCTCCCGTTGGTGTGGTGTGGTTGTTATTGAAGGGGTTAGCTCAGGTGTCGTCCTCGTCACTGAACGTGGTCTGTACTGATGAGGTCCGCCACCACAGCCCTGGTGTTGCTTCTAGTGCGACGTTAATAAAAATTAAACTAAACTGCGAGTTTTTTTCGAATACATCTGATTTTCATTTGAGACATTATTATTTGCAGCATTCTTCGCATTAAAAGATGACAAATAATCCATAAGCAAACAAAATCTTTAAATCATTTATAGAATTATTGAATAAATATAATCTATGCATTTCAAAGTATTTTTACATGTTTTTACCAAAAGCGCTCATAATTATGAATATATTTGAACAATTTTTCAATGCGTTACTTTAAATAATGTAATGCGTCTTTTAGCACAGAAAATGTAACATAAAATGGTGATAATAGATGTGATAAATATTGCTGAAATAAAATCAATTTATCTTTTTAAAAGAATTTGATATTGAAGAAATTAGAGAATTTTTTTTCTCTTAAGTTAAGCAGAAGCATCAATACGCTAAGCCATCACCTAAGTACAAAACAACCAAATTTTGCAAAGATCAAAATTGGAGTCTGGGAGTTTAAACAATCTGATCTCTTAACTAAACACTTATGAAATGTCCAGGGATTAAAAGTTCACAATTGTTAGAAAATAGTCTTATTTAATTTTTAACTACTTTGCATGCATGGATTATTCCTATTTTGTATATTAAGTCATCATTTAATAAATTGGTTAGAATCTAACTGGATTTTAAGAAGGATTAATTCGTGAAAGTGCGTTTACTTTTATTTGTACATATGTGCATTATTTGCTTACTCATATTTCAGCAAAAATATTATTGCAGAATAGAAAACACAAAAATTGGTTTAATAGAAATAAATTACCAATATATCACTCCTTTTTATGATAAAAATGAACATTCTACGCCAATTTGTAATTATTATGTGAGCATATTAAAAACAGATAGCCGAAAATCTTTTTTAATTCAATAGACAAATTTTAACAAATTCCACGGACGATAATGTCCTGCGCAAAAATTAAATTTCATCATTTTTTTTCCAGTTGTAATCTAGCATTGAATTACCTTTATCCGTATTGAGCAACTCATCTTAATAAATTTTACATTTTCGTTTTGTCAGAAAAAAAAATTCTTTATCCGGCTTTGCCACTCATGGCTTACAATTCTTCGTTTCCACTCATGTCAATATATTTTGTACTTCCGTTCTGCCATCAAAATAAAAGTTTCTTTATTCCGCTTTGCCACTCATATGGATATATCTTATACTTCCGTTTTCCCAATTGTGGTACAAAGTTCTTATTTTCCGTTTCTCATCGTATGAATATATTCCGTCCTAATTTTTAATCTAATAATTTCATTTATTTCGGTTTGTCATCCTCAGGATAAATTTATTTCGTCAGCTTTGTATCAAAACAAATAATTTATTTATTTTTAATTTTTTATTTGCCACCATGGGATTAAAATATCTACTTTATCATGCTCGTAACTGTTGATTAGATGAAAAATTTTTAAAAAATATATATGTTAAAATTTTTGTTTGCTTTGAGTTTAATTTCTAAAGTGTTTGTAATAAAAAATACTAATCTGAAAATGTCATTTATACATTTAAAAGGGAAATTTCTGTTCCTAAAGAATTATTAGATATAAAAAATCATTTGACAAAAAAGTATAATGAGGTTTAAATTAATCAAATCAAATAATTTTAGTTTGAAATCGTACTTTTGCAGATGTTTCTAGAATTTAAATATATAAACTAATAGAAGAGAAATTATATTTTACGATTCGTAGGCGCTAAATACGGAAAATACCTTTACTAAATAAATAATTTTTACAATTCATTCCAATTTATCAAATCGATTATCTTACTGAGATTCCATTTAATTTCATTAAATTAAAATTTCAATGAAAATATTCAATTTTCAATCCAATTCAATAACTCTACTTTTTGAATTTCTACATTTTTAATCGGAGACTTCAAATTTCGTTAAACCTTATCATTACTTCAAACATTCGCCAATTCATCGATGTACTACAAATTCGAATGTTTAAGACTGATATCTTCTCTAATTTTCTGATATCTGATATCTGATAACTGATATCTTCTCAATAATTCTCTAATTTTCTTACATTTGTCTTACGTAATGTTATGCATTGTACAACACATGTTTGACATCTAGAAAATATTTTGAATACTTGAGGTATATGAATTTTTGAAATTATTTACGACACTTCAAGTTTTCTGAACATTTGCTTACAATGGGGTATATGTCGTAAAAATATATACCAATTAAATACTACAAATATTTTAAAACATACGTAAACAAATTGGGAAAATATCATTCTAATTAATAATGAGTAACATTAAAGTATTTAAATTAGAATTAAATACAAAAACTCCATCAATTTCAAAACAAATATAATTTTGTTCAAACATATATTAATAAGCGTAAAAAGGCTAATGCATTGATAATAATAAATAAATACAGGCAAAATGGTAGAGTTTTAAACTTAAGAATTGAACTAATGTTTTTATTCCAATGTCTTACTGAAAAATTAGATGATGATTTGCAAAATAGTTAGCACAAGGACTAAACAAACTTTGTAACCAGCAAGAAATTTATTTTAAACACTAGCCAGCAGCTTTAGAGTGACGAACAAGTACAATAATGGCGTCTCCCGCCAATCCCAGTTCTCATTCCAAACAAAATAAGAAATTTGCCAAAGCACACTAAAGATGGCGTGAGATAAGAATAAGAAATAATTATTTTACACAGAATACGTATTAATAAAAAAGAGACAGAAATTAAAAATAAAACATAAATGAAACGAAATAAATGTCTGTTAATAATGAATGTACAATTGATAAATATGAGACAATATAGATGGATGGTGTTCATGTGTGACATGAAAATGATATCATTTTATGCAAAATACATATAAATTTAAATAAAATAAACTATATAAACTAAAGTGAAATGCATAGAATAATAACAATAATACAAACTAATCCAAACAGCAGAATTTTTTTTTTTTTTTTCTAAATCAGAAATTGAGATGATTAAGTTATAGTTAACGATTGTTAAAAGTAATTGGTGATTAAAAATAGTTGGATAAAAAAAAAGGTTTTTAAAGATTAGTTGGATCTCTGATAAATTAAAAGTGTGAAATGTGATTTACAAATCCGATTTGTATATTATAGACGCAAATAAATTATGGTAGGAGGTTTCGCCCTATATATTAGATAATAGTAGAAAGGATGATTTGAAACAAGTAATATAAAAAAAAATTTAAGTCAATTCCTACTTAGGACAACAAAGAAAATTTTTAGTTACTTTTAATTAACTAATTACAATTAAAATAAATATGTATATACATATAACAGAATTACAATATTAAGTGGCAATTTCTTTTTCTCCCACATAAAACTAAAATTAATTAATTCATCCGTTAAATTAAATGGTTGGAATGCAGTTTACACCAGCCACCCTTGGAGAAAGGAATTATTTGGCGGTATTTTGTCAAATATGGCTACCCTGGTCCGCTTCGCTCAATTAACGTTCAGCCAAAAAAAAAAAAAAAAATATCGGCAACTTTGTCAATTTTTGATATCGCACCTAGTGGTAGGGCTATACTGCATTTTGAACAATTAATTTTATTTAATATTTGAAAAAAACATTATTAGCATCAAGTATCATCCACTACAAATTTAAAAAATTGTATTTTAACTTGAGTGGATGAATAAAAAGTATTTTATTAACGACTGAAAATTCTAACAAGATATATATATATAGAGAGAGAGAGTGTGTGTGAGCTAATAGTAGGAATTTAAAAATATAAAAGGAGAAAAATAAACAGGTTATAAATACGTTAGACGAGATTTTGCCAAAGTGCATTGAATATTATTTTATATAAGACATCGATGGAGGACACATAATTTAAGACTTTAGATATCACCTATATCCTAAGACCACTGAAATTTGAAAGAACCTCTCTGACATCTTTGTATAACGATGACAGACTTATTACATACGAAAAATATATGGATACGGAGCAGTATTACATTATAAAAGGTTTTGGCTACTAAATAACGGGACTTAATCTATAAAATATTTTATTTTGATGGCATACATATTTTTTTTATTATCACCTTCAATATACACACCTCTTCTATCCCTGCAATACTCCATGGGAATCTTCCATTGTTCGAAACAGTGTTTAAAGTTTTCTTTCAGCTCCTTCTGGACGCATGCTTTTTCTCTTTCACACCTTCAACGTACTCAAATCTTGTTCCATTTAATGCATATTTCACCCTAGAATACAGATAGAAGTCTCCTGGTGCAAGATCCGGTGAATAAGGTGGATAGTCTAAAACTGGGATGCTGTACTTGACTAGAAACTCTTGGGAGACTATATTGAATGAGCCGACGAATAGTCTTGGTGGAATTATTTGTCCTTTGGATTCTCGGTCAATTCCTACAGTCTCAGGAATTGCGTGAATACTTAACCGATGGTCAGATCGAAACTATTGCTTCGATATTGTCATCCGTTTTTATCGTGGAAGAAGAACCCGGGAGTGAATCCTCTTCAACATCTTCTCTGCCATTTTGAAACCAATTAATCCATTCAAAAACACGTGGAATCGATAAACGTTCATTACCATACACTTTTTTCGTTAAATTATCAGTAGTGGGGTTTCAAGTTTCATATGAAATTTCACAACAATTCGTTGCTCACTTCTCACTTTACAATAACTCTAATGAGAAGAAATGCTATGCCAGTACGGAATTGTTTACCGAAGTGAGAGGCACTACATTCGAAAAGGAAAGTTTCTCGCGAAACAGCAGTCGGTTGCTGGAGCATGCGTACTTCGTCTGCAGAAGCATGAGTTCCATTATTTAACAGCCAAACCTTATACACAGAACCATGCTGTATAATTCCTTATATATGAAGGCGTTCGAGCGAAAGCTTTGTCTTTGAAAACCCTTATATCTGGGAGGCAGATCTAGAAATCTCATTGGCTTTTGGAGTTTTTTACAATAATTATCGATTCACTTACTTCACTGAAAATCTCGATCAAGAAATTCTTCTTCGCAATAAAAATACGAGAAATTACTTTTTTGAATAATTACTAACATTAAATTATTTTTAAATATTTGCAAAAATGATAGCGGGGTGATAACTATCATGGCATGAACTACGAATATGGCGTGTTTTTTTTTATTATTATTATTATTTTTGTGAAGTAATTATAATGTTTTCGTGGAATGTTTGCTTTCACGGCTTAAGAAATTGAAAAAGTCGATGCATTTCTAAAACTCCACTTGAAATCAAAGAAGATATTTATGCTTATTTTTAATAATAAATGTGTTCCTGTGTTTGTAACTGAAAACTTTATAAACAGGACGACGTTCAAATTGATTCGCATGTTCTAGTCTTTATTTTATCAAGACAGTTATTCAGAACAATTGAGATGATTGCTCACTAAATACATCTGAACTATTTAATCTTTCTTAACATAGAGTGGAAATGAAGGTATTATCTTAAATATGGCTCTCTTTTATTTCATAAGGTAGCCATAGTAGCCTAGCGGTCATGGTCATGAACTCGCGGTTGGTGATGTTTTCAATCAGTTGAATTCAAAAGAAACTGTTATTTAATCAGAAATTTACGAATAAAAGTGCTCAAATAGGTTGTATACAAATCTATTACTACAAAATGTACTCTTTCTCAAGCTTATAATATGTACTTACAAAATGTACTCTAATTTCTCAAGCTGATCATCAAATATAGCAATACTCAAAACTTTCTGTAAAATCTAAGTTAATCCGTATTATTTTCTTGCGCTACATAGTTGCTAAAATAAAAACATTTTAATTCCCTTATTGCTATTCAACAAAAATAAACTTTAAACGAATTAAAAAAAAAACAAATCTAATGTTTCCAACATTCATATATCAAGTTTAGAAATTTTAAGTAAAAATATTTTTTTACGTAAAATTTCTATTTCTGTAAGAGCATTAAAATTTCTATTTCTGTAAGAGCATTAAAATTTCTATTTCTGTGTCCTCCTGATATTTGATCTTACTAATCATTTCTCTAATTCCCCCCATTTATATGTAAATTTTTGCGGTATTCATTTGGTGATAAAATACGGAATAATATAAACGACAAAAAATGTCTTGTGTAATGCGACTCTGATTGCAAAAAAAACCATTTAAATGTCCATTTGTGATTATTTAAAAGTTTATTACCGATTTTTGTTTTCATTTTAAGCTATTTAATATGCTTCCTTTTAAACATTGTATTGAAATTAAAAAAAAAAATGCCAGTTTAAAAATATCTGTATGCAAAAAAACAACATAAAATGAATATGCGACTTTTAAGCAAATCGACAAGCCAACGTGTGTGGGCACTTTAATTATTTCTTAATGAGAAATTAATCGATCATTATAATGTCATTTTCTACTTTTTGGATATCTAAAAAAATATACTCTTATATGTTCCATAAAATTAAACGCAAGAATACGTTGTATAAACACAAAGTAACATTGTTTTCATTAAACTTTCACGGGCAGGTGAAAATATTTACTCGTAAGCTCAGAATTATATTTCAGCTCGGTTTCAAAAAATTTTAAGCCTTTTTTGAGTAATTAATTTTAAGTTTTGAAAGGGTTACTAAAAGAAGATACGACTTTAACGACACTTATAAACAATACTTTTAATTTATTACATTCTTTCGAATTTACTTTCATTAAAATTTTATCACGAAAATATTGTGATTGTTTAAAAGGAACAAGGGAAGAAAATCGAGTATCAAAGATGTATAATGCTTATATCAAATATTGGAATCATTTGCTTTAAAAAACTAATGTTATGTATATGTAAAAAGTATAGAAAAATAATGATATCTTTTGCGCATGCTTGGTAAAAAATATTTTTTTTTGTAAATGTTCATATATCATCGAATATTTAAAGCTTTTATTTCAAATTTCAGTTTAATGTTTATTTTGTATAATGTCGATATTTCTGTTCTTACGAATTTAATGCTTATTCTGAATACGATTAGCTAAGTAAAAAATCAATGAAAAAATTCTGTTTTCTATGGAAATATGTATGTTTTTCTAGTGTATAAGAGTAGGTATACTTTTACAATAATCCTTGCAAACATTGAGAATTATTAATTAAATATTTTTCAGAAATATATGACAATACTTTACCAGCTGTTTATGGTACAGGGTGATAAAAATAACTTTTTTCATAAAGTGTATGGGTATATTTTTTGAGGAAGAAAGGTTAGCGATGTCGTGGACCACTTTTTATCTGGGGCAGTTTGCTAACGGTTTCCTACTACGATTCTGTTTTCGATGTGCCGTGAGCGTGATAGTTTTTCGCCTAGACGGCCATGCTATTTAAGCTTACCGACTTATTCACGATTAACTAGACCGGCAGTCAAAGATGCTATTCTCCATCGCACGCACACACACACACACACACACACACAGGTTAATTCTCTAATTCAGGTTCAGGTTTCGAAATTTTGACCGGCCTGAAATCTCAGTTAGGTTTAACCGAGCTTACGCATCTATGATTTTTCATGTTTTCAGTTTTGTGCGTGTGGACAGTTTTATATTTGGATATATTTTAACTCTTACGATGAATAACATTTCATCGATTACTTAATAATTCATGTGACGCGTCTTGATTGTTGTATTATCCTTAAATAAATGGATAACTCCATTGCGCTACCTGCGCATCAATAACTGTATTTGCTGGGCAGAAAACAATTTTTCAAAAACCGTAAGCCTCATTCGAATCGAAGATGAAATAAGCAGGTGTTTCTTGGCATCCATACCGTTTATTCACAAAAAACGAAGTATAAACTGAAGCAAAAATTCTGGTTCACTATAAAATTATAAAGTTACAGTTAAAGAGAGTGCACTGGAGCTCAAGGCTGTTTATAAAACTATTATTAAATGAAGATCGGTAGACATGACAATAATATCCAGATATCTACGTGTTAACCACCAATGTAAACAAGTCTTGTATTCCTTTGTTCAGCACTATGTTTCGGAAATTTGTTACGCTTCATAAGCTAAAGTAACTTACATTTTACTAAATATACTACTTCTTAATTAAATGAGAAATTATCACACACATTTTGTTTTATACTTTTTTTTTATTTTAAATAAAGGCTTAAATCTTAATTTTTGATTGCTGTTACATAAAAAATATTGAAACATTCTGTTAACAAGCTAAAATAATGGCTTCAACATTTATTTGGTTTACACACAGACATGCTTTAATAATTATAAAAACATCCTAATTGTGATTTTTCTAATATTTAAGAAATTGTTTCTTTAATGCTCATCTTTAAATTTTAATTCAATAAATTAGTTTGAGGAGTGTTTAGATATTTAATATGTTATCTAGTTTTTAACATTTGTTTAGATTGTTTGGTAATATTTCTAGGTTTAATCATTAAGAAGTTTCAAATTTAAATGAATAATTGTACGAAAAAAATACTTATATAATTTTAAAACATTACATATTTGAAATATATTGTAATATTTTCAGAAGGATTCTATTATATCTTAAGAATAGTTGTCGATCAGTTTTCAAAATGATTTTCATATGAGTTATTATTTGTGTATTGACTAAATTCGTAATGTTACATAGTTACCGTATATTTTATAACTTATTTCGAAACTTTAATTTTTGAAAAGATGCAAAATTCAATAACTTTTTTATTATGGATCCGCATTAAAAAATGTCATATATGTTAATATTTATGTATGATGTTTACGATATTTGTCGAAAATTAGCTACCATTGCATGTGGTGAACTTTTATTTTTTGAGGATGAAACATGAATTTGCATATTGATAAACGTTCATGCAAACAATTATTCGTTTATTTTCACCATGTAAACCGAATAAAACTCCTTATAAAAGTAATTTCAATTTTGTTTTTAGGTTAACGTATAGTTTATTTCTTTAAAGTAAACATTAAAGTACTTCGAATTTTGTATTTCTCAGTTTGCTTAAAAATAGAGTACCTCAGATGTATTATTTGAGAATTTGGTAAACACACTGCTAGAGAAAATTGAATTTTAAAGTGAACTTAATTTTTTTTTTATTTTAATCATTAATACATTTTAGGTATTCCACAATATTTGTGCGAAAATTAAGGGAAATTGAATCACAAAATTTTAAAATTTTATTTAATTTTTGAAATTATTATTATGTTCAGTGCACGGAATATAATATATCTAGGCACTCTGAAAATTTTTAGCTATCAATGCAGTAGATTTTATGTAAGGTATACCTAAAATTAAGTGTGTATTATAAATGCTAATAAAATTACTGATTATTAATTGGTCATATATAATTACTTGTGTATACGAGGTGTAGATATGAAATAACGAGACTGACATTGCAACAGAAGTACGCATGTGCGAAACTCCAGCGACGGACAGCTATTTAGTGTGTAACCTTCTCTTTCGAATGCAGTGTCTTTCGCATCTGTAAGCAAATCGTTATTCCCGTAGTCTTCGTTCGCATAAGTTATATTTTGTTAAGGCAAAAAAATTATAAGTATAATGAATTGTTGTGTAATTTCAGATGAAACTTGGAAAATTCGCTACTGAAACTCATAATTTATTGAAATAAGTGTATAACAACGAATGTTTGTAGCGTGAACGTGCATTAAAGCGTTTTCCAGATGGCCGAGAAGATGATGAAGATGACTCACGCCCTTGTGGCCCTTCTTCGTCAAACATGGTTGCCAATATCTATAAAAAATCTGTAATCTGGTTCGATCTGACCGTCGGTTAAGTATTCGTGCTATTTCTAAGAATGTAGGAATTGAAAAGAATCTGTACGGCAAATTTTACGTAACAATTTTAACAAAAAAAAAAAGTGGGTGCCCAAATGGTGCCTTAACATCTTACGTTTGAAGAACAAGGAGCTCTCAAAAATGTTTGTACTGACACTTTGAATGCTATTGAAAATTTACCAAGGTTATTGGAAAGGATAACGTGTGACGAATCACGAATAGGCTTTTTTTTACTTATGATCATGATCTGAAGCGCCAATAAATGCACTGGAAAAGACTCTCTTTACCGAGAGACAAAAAAGCTCGTATGAGAATATCAAAGTTCAAAGCAATGATAATTGTTTTCTTTTTGATATTCATGGGATTGCGACCTTCACTGTCCTATTGGATATTTATTTGATGGTCCAACTATTGACCAACATCCTTACCTTCACTTTCCTGCTGCACTCTGTGAAAGAATAATATTCCGTATTGTCTGTGAAGTGGTTTTTGCAAAGCCCTCCCTGTTGTAGACCATCCACCTTACTCGCCGGATCTTACACCATGCGATTTCTATCTATTTACTAAGGTTAAATCTGCATTAAAAGGAACAAGATTTGAGTTTGTTTAAGCTGTGAAAGCGCACTTGTCCTGAAAGGGGTGGCAGTAGAAGACTTCTAGCGTTGTTTCGAACAAAAGGAAGATTCGTATGGAGCGTTGTAGGGATAGAGGAGAGGTGCGTATTGAAAGTGATGATAAATAAACATGTAAGAAATCAAAATAAAATGTTTTATAGCGTCAGTATTGTTATTTAGCAGCCACTGTTTGTATAAAAATGATTTTCTTCACCTGAACTGATTCATAAATGTACAGATATCTCTATATCAAAATATGATTTCTATTGTTTGTAATTGAACTAAAACGAATGTTATTTAAATTTGGCACAAAATAAGCTCATTTTTCCTTGTTGAAGACGCCTCAGTAACCTTAAAGAATTTTCGTACATCCAACCAAGAAAATACTAAAAAGAACTGCATTTTGTGCTCTTACAAGACATTTTAAAGAAATATAATTTTTATATAGATATACACACAATTCTATTTACATTATATGTTTATTCAATCTTCCAATAAGAAACGGAGTTGGGGCCTCTCAAATTGTTTCCTTACTTTCTTTGCGAGTACTAACAAGTTGTATAATCGATCAAAAAATGTTCTAACGGAATATGATATGATTATCTCCCACAATTACTTCAACAACGTTGAGTCCTAATCTTACCTAATTCGCTGTATACACCAGAATACTTCCACGCATGTCACACAAACTCGTTTCTTGTTATCATAAACTTATTTAATTTCCAATTCAATTCACTACCACTTTTATACGATTCCACTTCCTATTTTAACTTAATTTGTATCACATTTCATTTGATTGGGAAGATGCTTGGAACTTAAATATAAAATCAGAAAGAAATTCTCGATGTTAGTTAAATGGAAAAATTATCAAATATCCTATGTTATAAGTTTCTATCTCGATTATTTTGAATAATAATTATAACTTTACCAAACCCCGGATAAGGATTAAAACATTACGACACAGAGGATTACTTCAATCTACGGCTCTCTGAAACCAAACAAATCAACATTAACTGTTGTAATTTACAACATTATTTACATAGGGATCGAATAATACGCAGATTAAATTTTATCCAAATATCTCGGATATTTCTTATAGCAATATATAAAACTCAACGAACCACCTTGCATTTCTATAACCTTGACCTTTTCCGAATTTCGTATACAATTCATACCTATTCCCATTCACGGGACACGTACGACATAGCAGACACATTTCATCCACATCAAAATCTTATTTCGATGGCAACAATAAAAAGTTTCAGGCGCATAACAAAACAACATTCTATTTTCCGATACGTAAATTACAACCTCCTTTGTAATTTTTTTCTCACAACCTGAACTCCGTCCCTCGTCTAGACGAGCAGATACCACCTTTTGTTGTCAGCGCATGATATATACAGCCTTTAGGACTTTCCCCAGGGGCGGAAAAAGAGAAGAGGACAAGTATTTAATAAACTCTTCTGTGCCAGGTGTGTTCTGGAGCCATAGGCGTCAATGGACCTTTCTTCCTGTCCAGATCAATCGATTGGGTCGGAGCGAAAGTTATTTCTGGAACGCGAAGGAGGGAGGGTGGGCACGATTGACCACCCTGCAGTGTATAGAAACTTTCTTCATCGCTTTTGTCACCTGCCAAATATCTGGAAGCATCGTAATGAAAACAGAGAAATGTTATATAATGATAAATAGAGTTGATGGAGGACTCGAAAGTTAGATTATATCTGTGGAATTGATGTAATTGGAATTTAATGGAACTTTCAGGACGACGTTTAGAAAAGTCTTTTTGCGAAGTATGTCTTCTATATTAGAATTTCGATGGTAGGTAGTTCAGTGGTGAGTTTGAAAGAAAGATGATAGTTAGTACTTTTTTAAAATAAATTATTGTATTGTGTTTTTTCCCGTATGGCATCTAATCAGCTTCTTTTCCATAAAAGTTGTCCGGTTATAATGTATGGTACTGATTCTTCTTGGGATATATTGAATTAAACACACACTCACACAAGATGTTACAATAAGTTTTTAAAGATAAAACAATTTAGAGTTGAGACAGAATATAGAGGGAAAAAATTAAAGCATAATAAAATCATACGTATATGGTTAGATCAATATTATGTAAAAAATTAAAATTATTAGATAATTTCCACAATAAAGTCAGTTAAAGAGAGTGTATATGATTAAAAATGTTTGACACGAACACAGTTAAAACCAGAGCATTCAATCAAAATGTGTCTTACAGCCATAGGACAAACACGCTAAATACACTTAGGAAGATCCAGCGCAGAAAGAGATGTAAGTCTGGTGTGTCCAAAATATACGTAGAAGTATTAAAATAACGTCTTGTCTTCTATATAAAAATAATTGGCAATGATAAATGATAGGTTTCGCATGAATAGATTAATAATAATTTTCAATAAACATTTATCTTCATATATAGTTTATATTCATGTTCAGGATATATATATACTCAGTTATATTTACATATAAAAATTTATGTTATCTTCACTTCATTACTTAATATCTGATTTAATGAATCATTAAACTAGTCAGTCAGGAATAATAAATATAACTGGATTTTATTTAATTCTTTAAATGATACCAAAATCAAATACTAATTTGAATGTGAAGCGGTAATTAACTCGCGTTCTCAGCCAAAGATTGTAATTGAAAATTGTTCTCGATTCAATAATAGCACAAATGGATCTGAGTCAGGAACAGTACTTATAAATGGGTTCCGAGCCAGCTATCCGACGATCCCTTAACTTTCTACCACCAATATCTTGCGCACTTCACTTTCGCAATCCTTTCATTTTCTCTCAGGAATTTAACTCAACTAATTTCTCTATCTCTGGTCATTTTCAATTCACTACAGTTCTTTATATATGATAATGCTGTTTTGCAATTTGATGGGGCTCTCTCGTGTATTTCCCTTTAACCAACCCTCGGATACTTTCATAAGATTTTATTTGCTTGAGAACCTCTTCTTCTTTTGAATGAACTGCGGCTTATATAAATAATATTGGAGGATGATCTACTGTAGAGTATCTGAATAAAACCAATTTGATTTCCTACTTTGGATAACTTCCTATTTATTAACTTTATATTATTTCCTAGAGATGGACCAATTAGTTTATAAAGTATAACCAGGTGTTTGGGATATATGACATGGTGTATTAACAAGACAAAGTTCTCAAATCAAATAACGTCATAAAGTAGCCTAAAAAGATAGTTGAAAGGGGAAATGCGCGAGAATCAGGTCAATAAATTTTTCCTTTTATTCTATTATCTCGTGTCAACTTCTTAGAGAATCAATACCCTATATATATATTCACAACAATGGAAGTGGAAGTTCGGATTACTGTTGTTACATACAAGATGACGCAAAAAATGTTAACACTGTATGTGAGATTAAATATTTTATACACAGATTAAAACAGGGAGTCCCATTATTCCATTGAGGAACGAAGAGAGACAACTGTTTGGATGGAAGTCTTTCATTCCCTAAGCATCGTACAAGAAAGATTTACGTCCTGGATCGGACAGGATGCACCATCGCGTCTGAGTATTGGTGGGATCTAGATAAAGTTTGTCCGCAGAGGGTCAGTTGAAGACGATTTTGTAGAGAACAATGGTAGAAAGGGATCTGTCTAAAATGAAGATATATCATCCTTGTCCATGAAGCAATGGTAGCCAGTCCAAACAAATCCATGCGCAGATTTTCACTAGAAGGTAAAATTTAGCAAAAGTCACTGGCTAGAATTTTGTATCGCGATTTAGGAATGAAGCCATGCCACTTTGCAGCGAGGGTACTTAAAGAGGTAGATTATTTGAACGACACGTTCGATAGAGTCTCTGGATTGGTACAGGTGATCCTCTTCTATGACCAGCACGTTCACCTACTGACGCCATGTGATTTTTGGTTGCGAGGAATGGTCAAGGATCGGGACTACGCCAGCAAACCTTGCGACTTGGATGATCTGAAACACTGCATCATGTCCGTCATTGCTGGAATTCTGTCCAAATGACCGAGAGGGCTTTATAAACAACGATGGATAGATTCCATAAGTGCATTGAAAGACATGGGAGCCAAATTGAAATCCTCAAGCCAAATCCTTGCCTTAACTGTCTTGTAATTAAAAGTGATTAAACACCGATTTAATGTCAGTATCTTTTTACCTCGCTCTGTATAAGTGAAACTATGGAAAATGATTTTGGGCTTAAGAAAGATGCAGGATCGAAAGAATTCAATGAAACTATACAAAAAGACTCACTAAAGTAAAGAGCAAACCTTGTAACGTTGAATTATTTGTGTGTTTCTCTTCATTATCCTTGGAGACATTTTGTAATTTGCATTGCATAAAATTGCAATTCCTTTCCAACCAAACAAAACGTGATCCAGGTAAATCAAACGAGGGTAAGAAACGTAATTAAATGACTAAGGATATATAAGAGGAACATTATTGAAAAGGAAGGGGTAGTTGATAAAGAGAGGCTGGTAGATGTTTATATATTAGAATTGGAGTGAATTGTAGTTAGTGATATTCTATGATTAAAAGGGATTATATGTGATTCTTTTTAGAGTAAGTTATAAAGTTCTCAAAAACTTCAATATTGATGAAGCAACTAACTCCGCAAGGGATGAGTTGATAAGTAAGAACTTCAATATTTAATTCTAATATAGGAGTTTAAGACCTATAGAAATATAGTAAACACATAAAAATAGTTTTAATTAAAACGATTATTAATAAATCGTCCCGTTCAAAGTTTTGTTAAGAACAAGTTAGCCAAGAAAGGTGCTATCCTTTTAAATATAATTATTAGATCATTCAGTTTAAAATTAAAATTTTCAGTTAACAGATCAAAAAAGCAAACGATAATATGACAATGAAATTGAAATTTTATTCATTCATTCACCCTCTTATTCGTTTACTCGCTCGCTCACTCTTTGATTCATTCGCTCATTTATTTTGACCAGAAAATATATTCAGAGAACAATTTTTTTTAAAAAAAATAAAGTGCTTAGGATATCTTTTTGCCGTTGACAAGCACAATAACTCCTTGGGCGGGTAAAAATGATTGAGTTCTTTTCCTACTTTCCTTTTTCATATTGAGAATTCATTGTCTCCGCAGTGATAGTTAGATTTCACAACAATGACTACCAAAACGAATAACTGGGAAGCGTTACAAACTTAGAAACTAGAATCATTCCAAAACATCAGAGCAGCTGTTGGTAACAAATCTATCTAATCAGAAGCTAACGTCAATCCTGGTTTCGTTACTATTCATTTGAACCAACGAAACTCTAAGTTCATTGAAGGAAGAGTCAGTTTAGAAACTCAGATTTGTTTCATCAAATTTCATTTGAATGATCAGAAAAAAATATTCTATAAAAAAAATATTATTTTCTATAAAATTAGTGACATAAACCGAATATTCTACTTATTTTGCTTATCTTAAAAGTGGGTTCAAGCCAGGAACAAATATAATGGATCAAATCCTAATCTCAGCAATTCGATATCCTAATGACACTGATGTTGCGTGCATGAGTCTTTATCTAAACTTCAAACTGGTTGCAGCATAAGAACATATCCAACCTCGCCATCCCAACTTTTCGATCTCTTTCTTCTCTTATGCATTGTACTATAGAAATGTAGAAATATTATTTTATATAAGCCATGGTTTATTTACAGGCCGATGTTTTCAAATCAAATAACGTCATAGAGTAGCCTAAAAGGTTTGATGAGGAAAACGTGTTTGAATTATCCATCTTCAATATTGCTGTCCTTTATGTTCGGGAACATAATTACTCGGCACAAAATCACGTAATGCAACAACATCGGTACATGCAAAAAAATACAAATATCTCCCACTTGCCTCAGAATTTCAAATAACTAGAGAAAAAAAATAATAAATAATTTTTCGTAAATTAAATATTTTACCGAATTCCTTCCTTTCAGTGTAAAATGAAAGTAAAATTTTATTACGTACTACAGTTGCTATTAAATACTTTAAATAAATTCGCTAGGCTTTTTTTGTTTTGTTAATATCCCACGCTTTCATTATATAATTGCAGAAGAGTTGATACAGAAAATAGTTGTTATGAACAATTTGCAGCTGCTACACTGTATCCAGCTGCTACATTTTTTCTGAAGGATCTCCCTCTAGTTTTTTATTCTTCTTATAGTTCTTTTTGTAGCAGCATTCACAGAGTATAAAATATCCACGTGTGTTACTTTTTCTTTTCGCCATTATGAAGATAATCAAATTTAAAATTTTGGTCTTTAAAAATATGTTTTCACACTTATTTCTTTAAAAAAAAAGAATTCGGCGCGGATGAGCTTATAATACTTAAAGTGAACAACATATAAAAATAATTCAAAGAATATACGTAATATTTTCCTCAATCAAAAAATACGGAATTTTAAAAAATCTATTGCAAAAGTGCAACTACAAAGTGCTTTCTGAAAGATGCTCTGAAATTTTTACTGCAAATTGTCACGAAGGTTTTTTTTAGAAACAAAAAGGGGAAAAAATTGCCCTTTTTTAAGGTTACATATTTTTTTTCAATACTACTTTTTTTAAATGAATAAAATTCCTGTAGAAATGCACAGTGTAGTAAAAATGTCAACTTCCACCACTTATTTTTAAATAAATTATTCTACAAATCATGTAAAAGTGAAACAAAAAATACAAATTGAGATAAGTTTAAATCAGGGGGGAAGGAGGATAAGTATAATTAATAAGACTACAAAACTGAGAAAAATACAGCAATTTCTCCATTTTATAGGAATAATTGGTTCCAAGAAAACTGCATAAATTGAAGCCATGCGAATGGAGCATATGAAAATCAAGTAACGATTCATACCACACTCTCAATATATGTATTTAATTTAATATACAGCAAAAGCTTCTGTTCGTGCAATAGAACATAAAAAACCTCTCCAATCTGGAATAAATACAGATTTACTGGAAATATGAATGCTTCATATGCATATAATATCAGTCTGAAAGTTGTATACAAAATACAGTTACAAAGCTGCGTAAATAACAAACGATTTTCTTCAAGTGAAAAATAATTAAAAGCAGTTTCATGAAAATTTTAAAATTAATTTACCTTGCGATATTTTGAAAATGCAGTAATACATTGGAATATATCATCTACTATGACGTCATTTGTCTTATTGTGGCGTTATTTAGTGGACTGTAAAGAAAGAAGTCATTTTTAAGTATAACATCTTAGATAGAAACTTTTAGAAACTTACTGTCAGGAAAACACACACTTTATTTCCAAAATTTAATTTAATTTATTCCAAACGATACCTGCAAAATGAATTTTGTTAATATAATTTTGCTGAAAATGCAGTTTAGCGCAACCAATGGCAAGCTTTGAAAAATCGCCAAATTTGGCGATTTTTTGGGCGGAACCTTAAGTCCACGAAGCGGAAAAGAAAGAAATTTTTCACTTATCTAATTTTCAGGGCCGTCTTTAGTTTTTGCCGGATACAAGGTAATAGCAGCTTACAAAAGTGAGGATTTTCTCTTTTTTTGCACACCATTCAAAACCATTTATTGCACTACTTTCACACAACCTCATATTATCACCTCATTTAGAACATTCATAAGTGGACGAAATTAAACCTAATTTCATTACCCATTCAAGGAAAAGATGGTTTCCTTCCTTTTGCAAATCAAACAAAAATTTTAAAGTACATTCACTCACCTGTTTCGAATTAGCAGCCTTTGAAAGAACTTGCACTCAGGAGAAAATACGGAGATTTATGAAACGTAGAAACATAAATCAATTAGCAGAAGATATCCAATAACATAAGCGGACTAAAAATCCACCGGAGAATTTTAAACATGCACAACGGAAGCACAAATAATACACAAACCACACAAGCACATGATTAGTGAAATACTAGAATTCAACTAGTTCAGAAACGTAGTAACGGACAATTCAGAATGTTCTGAGAAGTCTGAGTTTAGCAACGGAAGCGCCAATAATCATAATCTCTGATTGGTTAAAAAAGTGAGACGTATAATACTAAAAAAGGCAAATTTTTGATTTCGAAATGGAGGCGCAAAAATCTACTGACCGTTATCGGCTAAACAAATTACATACCAAAAAACTACTTACCGTTATAGGCTAAAAAATAATATCCAGAGATAGCTGAGTGTATGATGGTGGGCTTTAATGGCGCAAGAGCCAAAACATCTAGAGAGAGGTAAATATTGAAAAAAAAAAAAAAAAAAAAGCTACAGAACTGGAATCCCAACCCTATGGAAAAAATCGAAAGGCTCCAGAAAGCATAAAGCCACCAGGAAGAAAACATATCAGAGAGAGGTAAATATTGCAAAAAAAAAAAAAAAAAAAAAAAAAATGCTGGGGAATTGGAATCCGAATTTATATGGCGAATTCGAAAGGATTGCCACACCTAAAGCCACCACAGTGAAGAGAAATCGGGTAGCCACATTTAGCAAAATATCGCCAAATAATATCTGTCACCAAGGGTGGTTGCGCTAAACTGCATTCCAACCATAATTTGGATGAAGTGATTTAAATGAGCTGGGATTATTAGGGAAGTTTAAAAAGAATGTTTACTGCAGTTTCGAAGCACTGTTTA
Source organism: Nephila pilipes (assembly GCA_019974015.1). Lineage (NCBI taxonomy): Eukaryota > Metazoa > Arthropoda > Arachnida > Araneae > Nephilidae > Nephila > Nephila pilipes. The sequence continues at coordinate 22,118 of BMAW01114168.1, forward strand.
GGAAAGAATAATCTCTAAATAATCTTAAGGAAGTTTGATAATTTTTTCTGCTATGCTAAGATACACTTTAAATAATGAGATTTAAATATTCTTTACTTAAACTGTGATTTCAGCTTTCTCAATTTACTTCTTTAGATTACATATTCAATTTTACATTAACAAAACTACATTTAAATGCTGTTAGAAGATTAAATAAAACTTAACAATATTTAAAAAAGCGATGAATTTTTATGATAATAATAAAAAAAAAGGCTTTCAAATAGCTAGTTTCAAGATTTTTCATTTTGAAGAGAGTGAATACTTTATTTAATCAAATAAAAATTATATAATTTTTTCTGAAACTAATAATGGATTTCCATCCCATTTATTTAATAGTCTAATATTAGAAGAGATGAAAAAGTATTTGAATAGAATTACTTCTAAATTCTCACTCATCTAATAAGTTAAAGGGATTTCCCCCCCTTTAATTTTGCTCTGAACAGGGCCAGTTTTAAATCTGTTAAATGGAAAACCGTTATTTCCTTTTATTTAGTTTCACTTTCACAGTGGAATTTTTTAAAGTTCAGTCTACAAATTCGATCAAAGCAGCTATTGTTAATGATATAAAAATCGTTTCAATAGTTTTAAATAATTCAATTTTCTATTTAATTTTCTATTTAAGTCAATTATACGCGGAATATTTTAACAGTTATCTATAGCATTTTTCATAAATAAGATACTTTAAAATGATTAAAAGTATTGCTATATAAGCAAATAAAATTTTTGAAAAAACGAAAAATCTGATATATAAACTATAGTTTATATATCAGATTTTACTTTGCACTAAAAAGTTAACTATTTAAATTGTTCTTAAAAGAATTAATTTTAAATTCTTTATTTTAATAAAGCTTAATCATTTTTTACCTATAACTCTCAGATAGAAGCTTTTATTTATATGATTCCATTATCCCCATTGCATCTGCAAATCATTTTAATATCTAAAAATACAATCTAATGGAACTTTCTTCATTTATTTGATATGTACCTAAAATAGAAAGTATGAATGCCAAGGTTAAATAATTGTGATATGAATATATGAAATGCATTAAAATACTTCAGATATTTACGCAAACAAAATAATAGATCAAAGTAAAAATATTGAAATTTTTAAGATATTCTACAAATGTAAAAATTATACTAATCAATCATATTCATTTTCATTACAAATAAGCCTTTGGATATCAGTATCATATTAATTAATTATCATTAAATACATATTTAAGCATTAATTTTTTTCAATTGTTAGCTTGATTTATATGTTTTCCGAATTTCGCTGTACATAAAAAAAGATAAAACTTTTCAGAATATCTGAACAGATTGTGGTTTAAAAGTAATTGGTATTCCTTTATGAAATAACGAATACATTAGATGGAAATCGCATTAAAATTTTAGAGCAAATAGGAATTCATCTATTGAAAAATATTTCCTAACACTAATAAATTAAAAGTGAGATATGTATTTTAATCTCCCTCTGTAATTTATAAAATTAATCTTACAATTTCTTTGTACGATATTTAAAATTGAACAAACGATTATTACTGCTTACCAAAAGTATTTTTACGTATACTCATCGAAAACTAATTTTTATAAAACTTTAAGAAGATAAAAAGAATTCTCATGAAAGGATAAGACCAATAAATATTGAGTATGAATTTGATTGAATAAATTTTAATAAAATCCCTAAGAATATTTTCTAATTTGGCTCCATAAATTTTGAAAATTATCGTATTATCAATATAACCATTTCCAAAATATATCACAAAAAAGCAGCATTTTTAAATATTACCGTCTAACATTTGTAAAATGTTATACAAAATTTTGGCCTATTTTTTTATTGGCCGAAAACAATGGCCTACTTTATACCAGGATTAAACGAATTTCTTTCATTATAAATTAATTCGTTTCTTCAAAAAGTCGATTAAGTTAAATATTACAACATAAAATTCGAATTTTTAAAAAGGTCTTAAAAATATTTAATCTCTTACATTTTACAAAATCCTTAAGAATAAAGTAATTAATAAACATAAAATTCGTCACTATTAAAAAATTTCTCTTAATAAATCCATTTAATGTAACATCTTTGAAAATAAATGGTCAGAAGAGAGTGTTAATCATAGTTCTGTGACTGAAAGTAAATAATATTAAGAACGTTATTATTCATCTGTTTTACATATGTATTTTACTTATTTTCTAGAAATACAACATGATATATAGTGATTTCTAGAAAATATGTAATCGATTTTATAATTTTTCTTCGAATCTTCTGTCTCAAAATATGTTTGTTTTTCTTCCACTTCCTGACATGCTGAGATGCATCTTACATTTAATCGTATTAAACGAAGACATAAAATGTTTAATCAAATCATTGTTGGTTAATCTTTGCTAAGAATGTTCTTAAAGTTTTTTTTTCTTTCAACAAATTAACAGGCCGTAATTGTTATACGCCGCTACGGACAATGCAGTTTTCAAGCTATTGTATTTTAAAATAATAATTTTACCATGAACATTATAAAACTTATGTTTTAATTTTATAAATAATTATTAATCTAACAGTTTTAAATCATCAATTATTTATAAGCTAATTTTATCAATTAGTGTTAAAAAGTACCGTAAGCAAGAAGTTAAATTTAGAACATAATCATAGAATATCTACATAACATGTAAAATATTTTTTATTTATTTAATACTAGCTGTACCCTGCCACGCGTTGCTGTGGCTCAGTCTGGTTAAATGAAAAGAAAAGAGCTCGTCCATCCAGCCAATTGTGAATCTTATAATGGGCATAATTTTATTTCATGGATAGTCTGGTTTAATTACAGAGTGTTATCTTATTATTTGTTAATTACAGAGATTTAATCTTAATAATAACTTAAATGCAAAAACACATAAATAGGTTCATCCAGTTCATAAAATATTAACAAACGTAGAGAAACGATAAACAGCCCAAAACTGATAAAAAAATTACATTAATTTAAATAAAAAAAAACAGTCTTAAACAGTTAAAATATATACATATTTTTTACTGCATGTAGCGTACCATTACACAGATTTGGCTGGTTGATATTTCGGAACATAATTGGCACACTAAATTTCAACTGCAGCATGTGTGATGACAATTTGTAAGTAAAATCATAAACATTCTGCAATAATACTATCCGAATGTTGCCAAAATTACAAAACGAAATTGTAATTGTTAAAACAATAATTATTAAAAAAAAAGATTTATTTGAGAAATAATCTTAATTAAGTATCAAAGAACAAAAGAAAAGATAAATATTCCAGTCGATAATCATAATTATAGTAAAAATATGTAATTATCCCGAAACAACTGTGTGTAAAGTATAAATTTTCGCATTCAGAGAGAAACGTGACATCATATGATGTCATAACACCGAAAAATTCCTTAAAAATTAAATTATAAAAAATTTAGAGTGAATTACGAAATAATAAGTACATAAAACCCCGTCTGGATTAAAATGCAACGTTATGTCAAAATTTCAGATCAAATACTGCAGTAGGGAAAATTGAAATAGAATATTATTTTATCATAGTTAATTTCCTTCAGATAATTACATTGAACACAACATAAAGCAGTTTTATGCCTAAAGCCATTATTTTAATAAGAGTCTTAAATAGAGTTAAAAAATTTAATTCGCCTGATATCATTTAAAAATCGTTTGGTTTGTTGTATATAGGGATTAAGAAAGTACGCTATAGATCTCTATATGAGCATCGTACAGAGAAAATATTTCCATTACATAAACTATGAAAAGTTATATTAACAGTCATTACTTTATACAAAATACAAACGTCAGTTTTTCTTGCTACACATTAAAAAAAATAAAGCGTCAGCATTAAATAAGAATTCACTGGTTACGATTCTTGACAAACAAAAAACAAATTCTTATTAACATTAAATATAAGTCTCATTTTATGCCAATCATTATAAACACAGATAAGCTTTCAGATTTGAAATTTATTGGAATCTATTTTTCTTTCCTAATTTATTTAACCTCAAAGTTTTTGTATGAACAATTTCAATATATATTTTGATTTAGGTGAGACATTTGAAAAATAAATAAAGCAGTCTTACATTATTAAACACTCGTCAAAACTATTCAATGATAGATCCAGGTTTGTGGCATTTACGACTTTCAAAAAATCCCCAAAGTGCTTCTAAATAATTAACGTGTTAATAGCTTTTTCATTTTATTTTTCCAAATTCTATCCCAAAAGTCGCCCGAAGGGCCAACAGTCGCATATCCCTTTTTTAAAAATTTCCAGAACCAGAATAATTATATTTTTAAGCGAAATGAAAGCATCAGCTTTGATTCAAATAATCATCTTTTTAGAAGAATTTTCCCTAAAGGGACTTTTACAAATGCCTTTTCCATGCTAATGCTCTGGTTTGAAAGAGATCGAAACTAAGCGCAATTTTAAAAATAAATTCACAAAAAAAAATCTTTACTGTGAAATCCAATGCGTTACGAAGAACAGATTTTATCTGCAAAGGATTGATTCATTGATTGATTGTAGGCTAATGGCGCAAGAGCCAAATCTAACCATATTGCGCCAAGCGATTGTTGATAATTGAAAAAACTGTAATTTTTTTTCTTAAAATGAAAAGAAAGATAGAATTTAGCTAATTTCATGAGCGATTGTTAAAATAATTGGTGATTAAAACTAATGTGAAAAAAAAAATTCTTTCGTTTACGATTAGATGGATTAATAAAAAGGTTAAGTATGATTTAGAAATCCGATTTTGCATAAAAAACGCAAATATTTTTTGGGGGCGATATCCTTCCCCAAATCAAATAATTGTTGTGCGGATGACTTAAAAAAAGTGCGACGATATTGATGAAACACATGACATGTAATTAAAATGTGATGCACACGGTGTTAGGGACATGGAAAGAAACACACACGCGAGATGCGGCACCCGACAAAATGTAACTTACGCATAAATCGTGTATATCCTATCCAAAGGTGGGTCGACGTCTGCTTGACTTTGGGCAATCAAGCAATTTCAGACTTCGCCTAGTAAAGCTTGTTGTGAGTCTGAAAACCTAATTCATAAGGTCTAGACTGTGAGATAAAAAAATCTTTAAGAAATTTTATACGAGAAGAGGAAATGTGATTTTATTTTAGCGACTCTTTTCAACAACAATGCCAGAACTTAAATCGTCTTAGTAATTAACCAAAATGAGACGTCTTTCTCAGCCTGGTTGATATGGGCACAGCAAAATGCGACCGGAAAACTTTTCTTCGCACCCACTGGTTCAGGGTCCAAAACGCCGCAGACCCACCAAGGTCACCAACCACTCTCTTCTACTCCTCGGGTTCAAACATCACAGATGCCGAAGTGGTGACTCAGGATTTTAACACTAGATGGCAGCACAGCCTATAACTGCTGATTCCATATGCTCCCGACGCAAAACATTTGCTTCTGAATGTTTAACAAAGACAACCGCACAGAAATCATGACTAGTGATATTCCGGCTTTGGTGCACGTGTTGACGAGACTCGCCACTCAATACGAGACAGCCGTTGACTTCAATGGAAACTGTCTCAAGCAAAACTCAGTTCAACTGGGAGATGTGTATCGATTGCAGTAATGGCTGAAAAAAGCAAACTGCTCTACAAGTACCAATGTTTTTCTTCGTATTATCACGATAATAACACTTCAATCAATAACTCCCGAGACTAACCCAGAGAGGGCACTCGTAGTAAACCAGTAACCAGGTCTTTCTAGAGTACTAACCTTTGCTTGAAACGTGTCAAAATTTTAAGTCGATCGGACCAGAAACAGCTGAGTTATCGAGGTTGGAGTAAAGTCGTTTTGTAGTTTGCTTAAAAAATGGAAAAAACCGAGTTTCGTGTTCTGATAAAACATTGTTTTTTAATGGGTAAAAACACCGTGCAAGCGAAACAATGGATTGAAAAATGTTACCCGGACTCTTGTCCATCAAAAGCAACGATTTGTCGGTGGTTTGCCGAGTTTAAACGTGGTCGTACCGACACAAATGACGCGGAACGCTCGGGTAGACTTGTGGAAGCCGTTACACCGGAAAATGTGAGTGAAGTGACAAAAATTTTAATGAAAGATCGTAAAGTGAAGCTCCGTGAGATTACTGAGATGACACAGATATCATATGGAAGTGTATTTACTGAAAAATGTTTTTTGAAGTGAAGTGAAAAAGGTTTTTTCCAAGTGGGTGCCGCGATTGCTTTCGATGGAACAAAAACAGCAACGAGTCGATGATTCAGAAAGCTGTTTAAAACTATTTACTCGCAACAAAAAAGATTTCTTGCAAAAAAGAAAAAAAAAAAAAGATTTGGAAAAGCGTTGGAACGATTGTATCACCCTAAAATGTGATTAACAAAAGGTGTTATGTTGATGAATAAAAAAAATTTTGCGAAAAAAATGTTGTTTTCAATGTTAGACTCGGGAGTTATTGATTGATGTGTTACAGAAAGGGGAGTATGCAGCGACTCTCTTCTACAACAACGCCAGAAGTTAAAACGCCTTACTAACTAGCTAGAATGAGATGTCTTCACCAACCTGGTTGGTAGGAGCGCAGCAAAAAGTGACCGATCAACTTCTGTCATCGAGCCCACTGGTCCAGGATATGAATCAGCCGTCGACATCCATGATCAGACAGTTCTCCCCCCCACACACAGAGGTCAAAAATCCACAGACGTCGAAATATCTTCTCCGTCAAGTTACATACAATTTAAAAGATGTTTCAGAGAGTCATGGGAACAATTACATTTGGTGAATAAGGTTTCTGTCCCAAGTCAGAAGAAAGACTCCTAGGATCTGTACTAGTAAGTCTACAAATGGTGGCTTTGGACGCTTCTGTCACTTTTAACCTTAGGTATACCCCCAGGAATTTTTCCTGTTATATAATGAGTAAATCTGAAGGTTCCAACACAATTTCAGGTTTAAGATTTTTGTCTTTGAATGAGTAACAAAGAAGGTGGAGAGGTATTTGGGCCTGAAAGAATGGGTGAGCTTTTATATGCTAAATTATCATTTATTTCATTATCAAAGAGTCCTATATGAGAATAAACACAACGGAAATAGATTTAATTTTGTTTCGAAAGGTATTTGAGAGTATCCGGAATAGAAACAAAGACTCTCGCCAACCTCAGTCCAATTACTCAGATCTTAGAGAGCAATGAGTCTGTTTAACATGATCCTATGAATGATTGTATGTTTATGGCGCAAGAGCGGAATCGGACCAAACTGCGCCAAACATTTGTTGGTAATAGAACAAACTATTGTTCCCCCCCCCCATAAAATCAAAAAAAAGATAAAACTTAATAAAATCTGATAAGCAATCGTTAAAAAAATAATTAGTGAATAAAACTAGTTTGAAAACAAAATGTTTGTTTAAGATTAAATGTATCAATGATTAATAAAAAAAAAGGTTAAATGGGATTTAGATTTTTTTATACAAATACACAAACAAATTATGGTGGGGTTTTCTCTCACCAAATCAGATTCACAAGATCCAACTGTTAACAAATGAGGTTTAATTTTTAATGTCATTCAGTGCCTTATCAAATAGCTCTGTTTTGAATACTGAGAGAAAATCTGGATACATAATAATCTTGAGTGTATTCAAGAAAATAGGAATTTTAACGAAAACACTACTACCACAGGCAATGCTTTCATAATATCTGCGGAATTGGTATACATTTGAATCGTAGAAATATAAAATTGGTTTATAATCTAAAGTGCAAGATGGCGGAGATATATAGAAGAAAATCATGTCTTTTATTTGTTTCCATACAGAATTCAGTTTGGAAGTGAACTCTTGAGAGAGTTGTTGGTTTAATTCAAGAGATACCTCTTAACTAAGGTGACCAGACGTCCCGATCTTTAACAATTTATGCCGCGTCCCGCCTGGGCTTTAAGAAAGTCCCGTTTCTTAGAAAGAATACATGACAAGATAGGGAATGGTGGGAGAACGGGAAGGGAATATACGGTTTTCGGCTTCCATGTAGCTATTTCACCAGGATATGAATTTTATATTATTTTTGTAAATTTTATTTTGTTGAACTTTAATAATAAAAATACTTATTGAGAACTGATTATCAGGAAATCAGTAAATAATGCGGGAAAATTTGATATACCGCTTTATCAAAGTTCATCTTGATCATTTGCTAGAATACGACCACCATTGTTTGGACTTAATGAACAGTGGCAATTTTCGGCATTGACAGCGACGAAAACATTTTGTATCTGTGAAATGAAGAGAGAACACTTCGTACACTTCCACAGATTTTATTCTTATGGCGACATGTTCCGCTAGCGATCTAACATCATTTGGAACATTGTTGCAAAGGAATTACATCTTATACAAAAATTGGGAATTTAGGGGAATTTTAGAGAGGAGAAGGGTCAGGGTGTAAGGTGTTTGTTGGTCGTTCACGAAATAACGCCTTCGCATACTGAATTTTGTAACTGTCTCTCATACGATACACATCGTACTGCGTGCTAGTGCTAGTTAAACAAGTGATGCCAACAAATAAGTTATTCAGGTGGTTTAGGTAAGTAATTTATTTAGGTATCAAAGATAGGTACTTTTTTTAGATACCAAATTTTTAATCAAGCCCCCCCCCCCCGTTAATGGGGTCCCGCTTTTCGAATGTTAAAATCTGGTCACCTTACTCTTAGCACTTTGGTCAAGCAAACCCCTCAAATGAAGCCAGGAGAAAATAGTCTATCTCTTTTGAGACTTTGATTATTGGACCAAATTCTGAGATATGTGAATGAATATGTTCACTAAAATTGTAATACTTTTAACAATATTTATCAAGTTCCTTATTTATTCTCGAAAGTTGAAGATTGCACGCGTGTAAAACTATATCAACGGGTAACTTTCTCTCATACCAGATATAATGCAAACTCGAGGTTTTACTCTCTTCAGTTTGATTTCATTAGTGGACGATTCAGTGAAATGAATCGGACAACCTGTGAAGTTGGGTTATTCGATATATTTTATTCACCATCCTCGGAGACTTTTTGGTAATTTGAATTGCATACCGCTACAATTCCTTGACAAGCAAAGTAAAACGTCATTAAGTAAATTAGATGTACAGAAGAAGTGTAATAAATTGAATCAGAGATAATGAAAAATAAATGAAATGAAATTAAAAGTAAAGAGAAGGGAGAAGTGAGAGATAGAGGATAGCACAAATCTAATAGATATTTGTAAATTGGATTGAATCATCGTAATTATTCGTTTTGATAAAAGTGATTCCTGTAGTCTGCTACTTTTGAATAGGCGTGTCAAGGTCACTCTCTTCCGCTTCTCTTCCATCGGTTACCGTAACAGCGACTGATGTGTATTCCACACTGCATTTAATTTAAGCACTACGGTATCTGAATTCCTTTTCGTTCGACGTGTACCTATAAATAACATGTTTGGTTTTTTTCAAATGATATTTTTGTTTCAAAAAAGTGAAAGAAAATAAATTATTAAAACATATCTTTATAAAATATTACTATAATGCATATGCGTATACAAATTTATTTAATTTTAAAGAAGTTCCAATGAGTTGTTTGGATCCATTATATAAAGTTGTAAGAAAATGAAATGTTTTTAATGACATGTTAACAGTATTTATAAAACGTTATACAGATTTTAAGCAAATATTTTTCTGATGCTTATTTAAAAAAAAAGAAAAAGAAAACCATGATCGCGCGGTGAAACTCAAAATTTCGTTTTCATAAGAAAACAAAGTGGGGGAGAATAATAATAAAAATAAAAACAAAGTGGGGGAGAAAAGCGACTTCGATTCTCAACGTTGTAGCCTTAGTTGCAAACTGGAGTGGGAAAAATCTGTGACCTTGAAGCGCCTATTGTAAGGTAACAGACTATAGAAAAACAAGAAGTGTATGAATCGGGACAAGCGATATGTTAAGCTATGATTTTATAATAAGAATGTAAACTAAGTTTAACCGATTTAAGAAAGATTTGAGAGAGTGATCTTATATATTCTTTCTTAGATAATAAATTGCATTTTCTTTCTAGTATCATCTACTAGAGTGTTGAAATTATTGACTTTATAATTAGAATTTGAGATGACTGTAGAGTTAGTTGAATAAAATGAAGACATTACGTCACACGAACCATACTTTAAAACATGTCTTACTAAACAGACACAGACTTTCCGGAAAAATAATGGCGTCACTTTCAGTGATATATTTTAAAATGTGTCGTGTCTTTTTCTACTATTTTCCTTCACATAATCAAAAGTGGCCGCGGACTCACGGCTGGCGGGTTTCGACGAGTCACGGGTTCGAGCCTTGATGCCACTAAAGACCCGCCGTGTAGGTGGGACTGATGCGCGTTAAATCTGTCGGGGCCCAAAGTCCTCCCGTTGGAGTAGTGTGGAAGGTAGGAGAGACTGTGCCAGCTCAGGTGTCGTCGTCATGTCCTCGTCACTTGACTGATGCTCAAAGTTACGGTCCGTCGCCAATAGCCCTCATGTTGCTTCTAGAACGACGTTAATAAAATGAAACCAAACCGAACTCATAATCAAGAAATCCTTTTTAATTTTTATTCTATGAATAAGCTTTTTAAAACGTAAATATTTATTTTATGTGTCAAATAGTTTTAATAATAATTTTACTTGAGTTTACGGGTGATGTTTATACTTTGGTGTTTTAATGTTTTGTTAATTGTTTGTTTGTGAAGAGAATGTATCGATACTTTTTTACTTGAAGGCAAGTAATTTTTCATACAAGGAAGTGAATTTTTTTTCCGATTTTCGAATAACGAATAATGAATGCGTCGTGCAAATTATAACTTCCAAAAAACTTACACTTTATGATAATTTTGTAAAAGAATTTAGATTTGATTAATGTTTTTAGCGTATGTTTATGGCACAAGAGACAAATATAGCCAATCTGCGCCAAATAATTATTGATAATAGAGCAATTTTGTTTCATTTTTTTTTTCAAAATAAAAAAATTAAATTCAGATAACAATTTATTAACAAACTACTGTTAAAAATGGTTATTGACTAAGAAAAGTTTGATTAAAAATAAATTGGAGAATGTTTGTTTGATTACTGCTAAAAAATATCCAAGTGTTACATATGATTTAAAAATCTAATTTGGTATAAAAACGGATATAAATTGTAGTGGGAGTTTTTCCCCACCAAATCAGATAATTGTAGTGGATGATTTAAAACAAATTTCGGCGATAATAATGAAACACTGGACATTTAATGATTAAAATGTGTTGGACGCCATATGGGTCATGGTAAGAAGGACCCTAGGGAGCTGTCTCATCTTACAGAAGGTACTTATGAGTAAATTGTGTATGTCCAATACGCGAAGGCGAATCAACCTGATCTCCGCACTTCGCTTGAAACATCAGGTGATGTACCAATATTAGACTTCACAAGGTAAAGCTTGTGAGTCTAAAGACACCACGTTCCTCAACATACCGTTTTAATGACTTTTTAATTGTAAATTTAGATTGAGCAATTTTGTGAATGTTATGTTTTTTAGGAAACTTAACTCATCATTGCTGCACAGTTAAACTAGGAATTCTAGTAAAACCTAATAATGTTATGAGGAGGACAATTGATTGTTTGATTTTTATCACTGTACTTCGAAGCAACACGAGGGTTATTGGACTACGGACCACGATCAAGTGACGACGATGTTACCTGGGCTGACACCGCACTCTTTAAATTCCCACACTATGCTAATGTAAGGTCTTTCAGCCCTAACAGTTTTCACGTACAGATTACACGGTGGAGGACTTTCAGTGGCATGGTAACTCGAATCCATGACCCGATGGAAACAGACATAAGATGGAGACCAAAGCCACTCATTTACCACAGTCGATGAGGGTAGTAAATGAGCATTTAACACATTTGGCTGATAAGTTCTCAGTCCGACTCTCAGATGAAGTTCCAAATACAGAATTAGTATTTTTTTTTATTAAGTACTAACCTTCAAAAAATAGTTGTAAAATTTTATGATTATCTGACTCTTAGTTCAAAAGTTGCAGTGGCTTTAGTGAGACTTTTTTTTTTAAAAAAAAACAAGGGGTGAAGAGAATTTCGTGGTTCGATTATTGACCATTATTGACTGGTTTGCTGAATTTAAACGAGGTCGTACGAACACCGATGATGCGCCACTCTCTGGTCGCCCAAAAGAGGTGGTAATATCGGAAAACATCAAAAGAGTTCACAAAATAGTTTCAACAGGCTTTAAAGTGAAGTTGCAGGAGATAGCTGACTCTCTAAATATGTCAAAGGAACGTGTTGGCATTATTTTGCATGAACATTTGTCTATGAAAAAGCTATTTTCGAAGTGGGTGCCGCGTGTGCTAACAGTAGATCAAAAACAACAACGAGTCGATGATTCCGAGAGCTGTTTGAAGCTGTTTCGGCGAAATAAAAAAGACTTTTTGCGTTGATACGTAACGATGAATAAAACTTGAATCCGCCATTACACGCCAGAGTCAAATCGGCTGATTGGACAGCAGCCAGTGAACCTCCCCCAAAGCGACCAAAAGCGAAACAGAATGCTGGCAAAGTTATGGCGTCCGTATTTTGGAATGCATACGGTGTTTTGTTTATCGATTACTTTAAATAGGCAATACAGTCAATAGCGATCGCTACATGGCCCAACTGGATCGTTTCAACCAGGGAAATTTGAAGAAACGGTCCCATGAGGAAAGAAAGAAAGTGCTCTTTCACCAAGACAATGAACCATGTCATCAGTATTGGTCATCAGTATTTGGAAAAACTGCACGAATCACACTTCGAATTGTTTCCGCACCTTCCCTATTCTTCAGACTGGGAACTTATCAGCCGATGTATTAATATATCATTCTCCTTATTTCCACACAAAACTGAGACTAACTTGTATCATCATGTTATTGTAATTTTCCATTCATGTTACCAACTTGCTGTGCAAACAAAAAAAGTTATCGATATATATCTGAAAAGGTTAATAAGTTTCAGCTTATAATATTCCATACGATGATGTTTAATGAAACCAAGGAACGAACACAAGATTTTCACCACACATTTTTGACACGAACCTTGTGACTTTAATTATTGAGCTACCATTGTCAGAACCGTGTAAAGAATGATACCACTTGAATATAATTCATGTGACATAATTACTTAAATGGAAAACAGAAATTAATATATCTTAAAATGATAAAGTTTTTAATAAATAATCAGGATTCGAAACCAAACTATTCATTTCTAGCGACAAAGCTCATAACTTCAACATGGTTGAAATTCAGTGTAAACCCACCTTTGGTGAGGAGAAAATGTTTTGGCGATAAATTCTTTGACTTGGCGTTATGCGGAGTGTTTACGTTACTTCGTAAAAACACTCCACAACAGTGAGGAACCACTTTCATGCTATTTTATATCAATTTTTTCAAAAAGAAGGTATTTATCCAGAAATGACTTCACAATATTTTTTTAAAAATAACTCTTGTTTTGTGCCAGTAAAATCGAATAAAAAAATGAAAATAATATGAACAAATTGTTCATTAAGCATTTATTTACAAAATATAAATAGTTTTCACGCATAGATAATGGTTTTTAATAACCCTAATGGAATGAAAACATTTTTGAAGGGATATACTTAATTTGGGTTTTACTCTTCAAAGTGACTAATTATTTAGTAACAACAAATTATGTTGCTGTTGAGACAATTGAAGAAACGATCAAATTGAAATTATAATTATTTTAAGCTGCATTCATAGTATTGAGATAACTCGTATATAAACTTATTAAATTTTTATTATTAACTCACACTCTCTATTGAAATATCTTGTTCAAATTTTCAATCGTTAATAAAATACATTTTATTCATCCACTCGAGTTCAAATATATTTTTTTAAACTTGTAGATGATGACACTTGATTTTAATACAGTTTTTTCAAATATTAATTCATTTAATTAAATTTAATTAGTGAAAATGCAGTTAAGCCCAACTGGTTGGCAAGATTTCAAAAATGGACAAACTTGGCGATTTTTTTTTGTTAACGAAAAATCGTTAAGTTAGCGAAGCATACCAGGGTAGCCACATTTGGCAAAATACCGCCAAATAAATTAATAAAAAGTAACTAAATTAAAAAATTTCTTTCCTGGTAACGTTTATACAGTAAAATGGTCTACAACTCAGGCAGATTTTCAAGGATTTTTGATGCAGGCCGCCGCTCGGTTAGTCTGAGTGTGTTACAATGGAGTTGACGATTTTCTATGCGTTCTCAAAATCCCACGTCATGAGGCTGTGGCAAAATTTTGTCTTTTGTCCCTGACTGTCCAGGAGAACACCTTCCTCGTATTGGGATTTTAAAACGTTTTTTTCTGAATTTCACTTTGTGTGAGTGTGTGTCATCAAATTTTCAATCGTTAATTTAACAAACTTCCCATGAAGCTAGAGCTTTGATACTTTGGGAATCGTTCTTACTTGCCTAACAATGCAATATTTAGGCATTTGTGACACGCTTTAAATAATATTTCAATAACTTTAATAAGTCAAAATATCCCTTCCACTCAGCGCTTTGAGGAAAAATTTCTTTCCCCCTCGGGGAACATCGGGAATTCCCCCATACTCCGCATGAGGTATCGTAAAACGTTTCTACTCACAAAAGAAAGATACTACCTCCCCTTTACTATCTCCGAGATAGTAAAGGTTGCTGACTTTTAGTCAGTAATCATTCGCAAGAAAGAAGGTTTCCAATATTTGGCACCATGTCATACCACAATAATTTTTTCTGAATTTTGGTTCCCAGTTTTAATAGAATGACTTACAAACTTTCAAATACCTGTTTTGATTTTATATTATGAATTTTTTTAATACGTTTAGAAATGTATCTTTTTAAGTAAATTTTAAAGTTAAAAATTATGTTTTCTATAATTTGATGTACAGCATTTCAGAAGTACTAAGAAAGTAGAATTTAAATGATTGGCATGTCGACTCTAAATCATGAATTAGTAAAAGTTATTAGATGCATAACTTTTATTTGCTCCATTCGTAATTTCTTAGTAAAGTTCGTTTGTGTTTTGTCCACCTTTTTGGGTCTAGAAGAGTATGACGCGTAATACATGTAGATTTATCTACACTTAGCCAATCGTACTCAAATTAGCCTCCGCTCTCCTCCACGCTGTTAGATCTCGTAATCCAAAAAATATTTGGAAACTAAGAAGGAAAGTCTTGTATGTGCTGTAAAATTTTTCAGTAAAAAATATTCAATAAATGTTTGATTAAATTGAAATTATAATTACATTTTTGTATGTGTTTATCCCGTGTTTGTTTGAATTTAATGTATAGTAATTAATATACTTTGTCATTATATAAAAACGTTGTTTTTAAAAACGTTGGTTTTTATCTCGAATTTTTATTTAACTATCCAATCTGTCCTCTTTGTGATTTGGCGGAGCCAATGAATCGTTGCCCATCGTTCTATGGTGACACTGAGACGGCACTGTATTGGCGAGCAAGAGAACTTATAATAACGCAATGATTTCGGTCATTTTTCGAGCTTTTATTTGTATGTGTGATCATGTTATGTATTCATATTCATCTTTGTTGTTGTTTTACCTTCTGTATTGCCTTGCCATTGGAAATATTAAAACAAAACTTAATATTCTTTATATTACTTGCATTTATAAATATGTTTTGCACTACTTGTATTAATTATGAAATATGCAAAATATTTCAGAAACATTTAAACTTTTCTTTATTACTTAAATTAGATGAATTCGATATTTAAGGCTACACAGTACCTTAAAAATGACAAATGTATGGAATTTTTTTTTTTTTTTTCATTTTCCTGTAGCCCATACAATTGGGAATCTTGGGCACAAATTTTAGATCTAATAACCAATTAGTTCTTAAGAGATATTTGAAGGTTTTCTGAGTCACTATATTTGATAGCTGAAGGGGCGTGTTTAGTTTCGGTTTCATTTTAAAGCATTTTTCCATTCTTAAACAAATTAATTACTATTATTTTTTTAATAAAATCGATATACTTGCAGAGAAGTGGTTATTAACTTCAACTTTCCCTACTAAAATTGTTTCTGTTTGTTCATATTTTGAGTTATTTTTGAGTTACTTTGCTAAAATGGATTAAAAAAAAGATATATCTCAATATCTCAAGACCAATATTGATTCTGCATATAAATTATATAACTTAAAATATTTTTTACTTTGTTTAAATTTAGTTTTTTCTGTTGAGAAAATGTCACGAAAAAATCTTTCACAGCTTGCGAAGAAACGCAATATTTCAAGAGATGGAGTACTGCTCAAAATGACAATTCTGAAAATCAGCCTTTAGCTGATATAATCACTAGACTTTAGAATACAAATGTTTTGAATGCGAGTTCTGCAGATAAAAGTAAACATTTCACTGATGTTCCAAATTACATTATAGTGAATACTTAATGTTTACAAAATTTATTTACAGGTCAGTTATGTAATATATGTCATAGAGCATCTTTAAAATTTTGCTTTGGTCTAAGAAATGGATTTGCGTATAAAATGAATGTTGTATATGTTAATTGTGACCAAACCCAAAGTGAAACACGTTCTTCAAAACAGTTGGCTGATACTAAATTGCATCAAATATCAAATGTTAGCAAGCATCAATTTTTTAATGCTCCATTTGATGAAAATATGAGATTAGTGCAAAGTATGTTAAGTTTGGGACTTCGCTACTCGGCGTTGGAAAAATTCTGCAAGCACATGAAATTAAAAATAATGTCTAGTAAAACTTTTAATTCCTACAAGGCAAAAGTTCTGAATGGACATCTCGTTCGGTCAAATCAGTTGTTGCTTGATATCCGTAAAGATGTCAGAGAGGCGTATGGCTCAAGGAATGATAAAGATATTGTCGATATTGGTGTGTCATATGATGGAAGCTGGTTGATAAGAGGACATACGTCAAACATCGGAATAAGATGTGTTATCGGCTTGCTGACTGGCTTTGTGATAGACTACGAAGTAATGTTAAAGCGGTGTGGAGAATGTGAACAGACTAAATTTGCGCTTGGAGAAATCAGTGCTCAATTTCGTATTTAGTATGAAGGACATCAGGATGTTTGTAGTGCTACACATGTCGGATCATCTGGTTCAATGGAAGTAAATGCCGCTGTGAAATTATGTGAAAGATCTGAGAGCATTGGCTTCCGGTACACAACCTTGCTCTCTGATGGGGATTCTAATGCTTTATTAGAATTAAAAGAAGTGAATGTGTATGGAAGTGAGATTCAGATTTAAAAAAAAGAATGCATCAACCATGTGAGCAAAATATTGGGAACAGCTTTGAGGCAGACAATAAAAAATTGGCGAGTGAAAGGTGTAACTCTAGGAGGAAAGAAACACGGTAGTTTGAAAGAAGAGACAGTAAAAAAAATTAACTAGTACTACACTAATGCTATACGCAAAAATAAAGGTGACGTAGAGGGAATGAAAATTACAATTTATGCTACCCTATTTCATTGCTTATCTACAGACCAGAAGCCACAACATAAAAAGTGCCCTTCTGGTATAGACTCTTGATGTTTTTACCAGTCATCATTAGCACGTGGAAAGAAACCAGGTTTTCACAAAGATTGGGTAAAAACACCAATCAATGAAGAATATTTGCCCAAATTCTTGCCGATTTATCAGCGATTAGCATCAACTGAATTATTAAGCACGTGTGTCAGAGGTTTGACAATAAATTCTAATGAAGCATTACATTCGATGATATGGAACAAATGTTCCAAAGAAAATACAGCTTCTAGGAGTCGTGTGTTGATTGCCGTATCGAGTGCAATATCTGAATTTAATGTTGGATCATTAAAAGCTCTAAAAACATTTCAGGATGCAAACTGCCTTGCAACAAGTTTGTCATCAGAACTTTTAGGAGATGATTATGGGAGAACCTATTTCAGAAAGAAAATAAAATCAACAAATTTTAAAGTCGCGCTGCAAAAATTAAAACTTGCTAAATTGCGTAGACTTAAAATTGAAAACAAATTATGTGCTATGTACAAACCTGGTAGTTTTTAACTTTTTTTAAACTTTTATTTATATCATTATTACTTTTTATAAGCATATTGTGTTTTAAAACTTTTGTGAAATTATTATGCTAACTTTAAGCTGAATAATCTGTCATCGTAACAAATGCTATATCGATATTTTGCAAAAACATATTTTGAATAAGTAAAAATATTTTCAATCATGTTTAATTAAAGTAGTGTTTTCATACATAACATAAGTAGTAAAATAATATATTAAAAATTTAGAGCTTTGCAAGCATTATTAGTTTTTGTTTTACGCCTTTACAAACTTTAAATGCATTTTTCTCAGACTTTTATTTTTGAAGATGTAAATATTTTCTAATCCATAAAGCTTTTTTTTTCTGTTCAAGATAGAGTCTTGAATTTTTTATAGATACTTAGATATATATGTTCTATAAAAGTTAGTATGGATTTAGGTCTGGAATCACTAATTATTTTTTTAAAAAATGTTAAAGTTAATATTATAAAAAGTTTCGTGTTTTTTCCAGGTTTAGCTAGAAAAATAATTATTAAAAATTAACAAGGAAACAGATTATCAAATCCATACTAATTGTTGTTTGGAATAATATAAGAAATATAAATCACTCAAAATAATTTAAAAAAATTTCAAAAATTGTAAATTTTATAAGAGTTTAAAAAAACTTCAAAAATTTAAATTTTTTTTAAATTTTAAAATAAGTGTTTGTTAAATTGACTTTTTATTTTCCGAATCAGTTTAATAATATAGTCTGAAAACAATACATAAATTACTTTTAATATTATTGTTTTCAAAAAAAAAATTTGAAAATGGTACCGTGTAGCCTTAATGTTAAAAATAAAGTAAATAAAGAACAATGAAATATGAAGTTAATTATTTTCTTGATTGCGGTTACTTTTTCTATATATGTATGACGATAAAAGAGAGAAGATTTGAATAAAAAGTAGAAGGTGATGATCGATGAAGTATATATATATACATATATATAAATAAATAATAATAATAATAATGTTTTTCAAAATTTTCATTTAACATGGAATCATTTCAAAAATATAAATATCGTTCGCTTTCTAAGGCATGATGTACAGGATATGAAATGGAATATAATCGTGAATAATTTTCGTGTGGTAATTTTATATTTAGTGTAGAGCATCCATGACGTATTACCAAGTTACGTTCCGACTAACTGATCTTAAGTCGGATTTATATTTTTCTGCACTTGTTTTCCATCAAACAAGGATTAAAGATCGTGCACAAAGCACAGAAATTGAGTCTATGAATATATATAGGACTCATTATCACAGAAAGTTTATGGATGGTGTTAATTTCAAGGGTTTTGTGGCCCAAATTACGAGGTAAACAGTTTATTTCTAAATTAATTTAATTAGAACACAAAGAAAGAAAATAACAATATTAATACACTCAATTATTTACAAAGAGAATAAAGTTATTTAGGTTCAAGAGCATTTAACAGTTACAGTTAACCCAATTTCTTTACTTGAATGGTTATTTCTCTCCTACATCTGATAACAGATTAACTGTCCCATAGATTTTGACAGAGATTTATTATTATTTAACGTAGTAGTGAACTAAATCTTGATGCCTTTTAGTGAAGGTTACTAACAGTGTTAAGTAGAAATTCCAGTTTATGTAGCTAATGTACATTATGTGAAAACTACATAATAGGGTACTCTACTTTTCGTTCTGGAACAAGATGTAACAAATATTTCTTTATTTGCTGAGTTGATATATTTATTTTTTGTGGTCATAAGTGCGGTGGATCATAAGTCGCATAGGTAGTAAGTTGTGGAGAAAGTGTTTTACCTTCATTTTCTAAATATTGTGTATGATACTTTGCGACATATCATACGTAACATATTTCTGTATTTAATATCATCTATATCAAACATATTTTTATCATGCGAAATAATATGAAAACAAATAAATCATATTACACGCCTTGATTTGATGCCATCTAAAGATACAAAATATAAACTGCTTCATGCATTACAAAATTTTTAAGTTGAGCTTTGTGAAGTTATGATGTAATCTTTCAATAGTATGAGCATTGTTTAGTTATATGCAATTCAGTTACATTTCATTCTAGTTTTAAGGCTTTAAATGGAACTTTAAACTGAGAAAAATGAATTTCCCACAAAAATATAATAAATATTTTTATTTCCTCAGCTACTTGTTTTAATATTTACGAATCGATATTTCATTACAAGAAAATTCGTGCTGGGAAATTTGGAGTTAAGCAATTTTTGCGTGTTTAAAAAATATAACCACTTTTTATTACGATCGATAATTTCTTTTTCCACAAATTATGATTCATTATAATAAGAGTCGATGAATGCAGAATTATAATTTATTTTATTTTTGTTTTAAATAGTTTGACATACTTTAAAATATATTTAATAATTTATCGTTTGTTTTTTTAAAATTTTACTATCTGATCAAAATAATGCCGATAGTTTTAATAATTTATTGTTTTCAATATTTTATCGTCTGCTTTAATTTTAATGTCTGACTACTAATTTGAATTTTTTTAGCGTGAAATCATTTGCCTTCATTCATTTCGTTTTTAATATTTCATTTTTGTACATTATATATAGATTAATTGTATTTTTTGAATAATTAAAATATTTCAAAGAGAATAAAAACTTGTTGACGAATTGTTGTAGATATAATATTTCGAATTTAATTCTGTAATATTCTTTTGTAAATAATTTCTTTCTTAATTGTAATTTTACTGCAAATATCTAACTGATTTTATTAGTTTTGCTTAAAAACTTCTTCGTTTGGATTCGAAGTTTTTAGATTGCATTTTCATTTACAAGGTTTCTAAGCGGAAAAAGAAGAAATTTGGCGATTTTCTTCCTAACAAGAGTAGTTGAAGTGGAATGCGCTTGGAAGAGTTAAGCCCAGCTGTTTTATGTATTGACTGCCTTGGCATCTTAATGGCAGGATCCGAGAATGCATTAGAGAATTATAGAAAATTTTCTGGAATAAATTAAATTTCGAACGTCAAATAAATCATGTTTTCATTTACTCAGTGACACGTCTCTGGTACGTATGAAGAATTTTAATTTCGTATGTCTGCAATAAAGAGTTTTATGACAAATATTAAAAATCATTTATACAAACATAACAAAATGCGATGTACTATAAACTTCATTAATGAGTTTAAATATTTAAAGCTATTATTTCTATTTATATATCACCTCATTATTCGAAACTAGCAGCAACAAAGGGAGAAAATTCGATAAATTCTGTTTTAAAAGTGTTGATATTTGTGGTAGTAGAAGCTATTTTATAATAAAGTAGAAACAAATGTAAACTGTTTTAACCACGTCTACGATTACTATTAAAAATACACAGTGAAATTATTTTTAATAAAATAGATAACAAAATAAAGGAAACGACTTTTATTTCAAAGAATAATTAACAGCAAAATTAGATTGATAAGCTACGCAAAAAATGAAAGCAAAATAAATAAATAAATGAGATGTTAAGTAAATCTATATAAATAAAAATGTAATGTGTGTTGGTTCAAAGCCGCAAATCTCAAAAACTACAGGAGCGTTTGATCTGAAATTTTGACATAACGTTGCATTTTTATCCGGACGAGTTCTTATGAACCTATTATTTCGTAATTCATTCTAATTTTTTTGAAATTTAATTTTTAATTTTCGGTGTTATGACGTCATAGGATGTCAGGTTTCCCTCTGAATGCGAAAATTTATACTTTACACACAGTTTTTTCGGGATTATTACATATTTTTACTATAATTATTATTATCGATTGGAATATTTATCTATTTTTTGGTTCTTTGATACTTAATTAGGATTATTTTTCGAATAAATAATTTTTTTTAATGATTATTCTTTTAACAACTAAAATTTCGTTTTGTAATTTTGGCAACATTGGGATAGTATTATCGCGGGATGTTTATGATTTTACTTACAAATTACAACTTACTTTTTCAATAATTTCACGCAGAATTTATTTATTTCTTTATTAATATTATTAATATTTTTACAAATCAAAACTTCGCACTGATAAGGGTAGTTTAGTTCTTCTTACTACAATTAACGTTAGTATTGTATTTTGGTAGTGTTATGTTACTTGCGTCAATAATGATACTTCCAGTTCTCTGTTAC